>JAYJML010000507.1:0-28043 GCA_035610835.1 Ophiura sarsii | reverse complement strand
AGTCTGAGAGAACATTTTTTTAATAATGTAAGAGATGATTACTGACCACAATTTGTTGTCGGAAAATAGTATTGCAGAAAAGACGTATTGACACGCTCAATTATTACGCATATTAATAAAAGTTCGATTAGGCCTAACTCATGATAAAACCATATAATAATTAACACATAGTAAAACATCAATTGAATGTTTAGAAATCCATCAATTTGTTATAGTTAGCACTTGACATGAACAATGTTCTTGACCTTTATTAGTTAGATCATGCCCTACTTTACTGAAATGCATTGAAATAAGTACAAACGTGCCTAGTATTGGTCCAGTAATCCTTGAAATAGACTTTGAAAGTTGAAATGTTTTTGAAAAATCTGCTTTGCGTATACCGCGTGGAAAGCGTTAAATCGTCCCTTTTCAGAGTTGAAATGTGTTTGGATTAAGTCGTCACATTAATTAAATTAAATACAAACACCTCAGAATTTAACGGTCACAATAATTTATTCACTATGTATTTGGTGTCGGTAATGCTATACATTTCAAGTATATGACAAGATACATAATCATAATGACCTTTACATTTACACACATTTAGATATATTCAACAATTCAATAGTACGAACAATTACTTAACATTCACCGTTCCCATTCATATTACACACGATGACGGGCCTAAACCATACTGATAATCATGCCAAATCTCAGAAGAATAGCTTATATACTTTTGGAGATACACGCCAAGAACCAAATTTAGATGATTTCCTTAAGCGATTTTATACACAATCATAGAAAAAAGGTGTTCGAACACTGACCATTGTTTGCACCGTTTAATTACCCTATAGTACGCATTTTTAGAGTCATGTGACAATACCAATTTGCATCTGCTAGCCTGAAAGCCCCTCTTCAATATACCCCTCCCCTCCCCCCACCAATCAATGTTGCTAGGCCACGGGCTGATGTTTGGCAAGTTGGGCGACTCAACATTGATCAGGGGGGGAAAGGGGGATGACTTTACATTAGGCCTACTAAGTGTTCGAACACTTTTTTCTAACATTGTCTGAGCTATTGAAAACACGCGCTGTCATGCCTCACGTTTTACATCATAACTTGAGAACCACTCAATCGATATCAATGTGATTTTCACACATTGTAGCGTATACAATGCGCAATAAGACCACTTAATATTATTAATAAATATTAAGTACTTTTTACAAAATGATGATTTTCAACCAATATTTCCTTCAAATTTCAACATATTTAGAATGGCGCAATTCGTATATGTACAGGTAACGGTTAAATAAATGGAACACACATGTAATATGTTGGTATTAATGACAACCAATTTCATCTAAATGTTGATACAAACTCGAATGCGAACTCATGGGTAATATTTAAGTCATGTACATACTGTATAGCATATAGGCCCCTAACTGCTATCTACGGTAGATAGCAATAACCACTATAGCACCAAATGCCCACGCCACAATGATAGAATATATTGGTATGAACATTAATTAGCATCACGTCATAGCATAAAAAAAGAAGAAAAAATGAATAAAAAGAATAAATAAAAATACATGAATGAAAATAAGATCTAGAAGAGAATTCAAAAAAGAAAGAATAAGTAATAAAAGTAAGATAGGCCAATGACAGATTCGAACCCACTACCATTAAATATAGGTTTGGTAACAAGCGAGCGATCTATCGACTGAGCTAAACGAGGTGTTGATAGTGAAAGGTTTTCAGAAAATATACTATTGCATTCGATGGAATATATGAAGTATATCCGTAAAACAGAGCGGAACGGACTACTAAGGTGTTTGTAACATGATTGGCACTCACCTATTCTACATTCCATTGAATTGATACATGACATCAATGACTTGTTTGGATTAGGCTATCAGATACACGTCCAATAGGCACACCTTGAGTCTTAAAAGACTGAACAAAGTTTAGTGAGAGCAACAACATATTTACAAATACAATGCATGGAGAAGCTGAAAGGTGATGGTAAAGGTAAAACGTTGGCGATTTCTCATTGGCATAACACACACTGCAACGATTCTCCGTCTTTTAAAAAAAAGAAACTATAGTATATAATTTTACTTGTTGGTGAATCGTTCAAAGTGCGTGTTTGTCTATGAGCATGATGATGGTAAAACGTTAACGGTTGACCATTTACCAAAATCATCAATAGAACCCGTTTGATCAATGTAGGCTATAGTTTTGCGTCATCAGTCTGAGAGAACATTTTTTTAATAATGTAAGAGATGATTACTGACCACAATTTGTTGTCGGAAAATAGTATTGCAGAAAAGACGTATTGACACGCTCAATTATTACGCATATTAATAAAAGTTCGATTAGGCCTAACTCATGATAAAACCATATAATAATTAACACATAGTAAAACATCAATTGAATGTTTAGAAATCCATCAATTTGTTATAGTTAGCACTTGACATGAACAATGTTCTTGACCTTTATTAGTTAGATCATGCCCTACTTTACTGAAATGCATTGAAATAAGTACAAACGTGCCTAGTATTGGTCCAGTAATCCTTGAAATAGACTTTGAAAGTTGAAATGTTTTTGAAAAATCTGCTTTGCGTATACCGCGTGGAAAGCGTTAAATCGTCCCTTTTCAGAGTTGAAATGTGTTTGGATTAAGTCGTCACATTAATTAAATTAAATACAAACACCTCAGAATTTAACGGTCACAATAATTTATTCACTATGTATTTGGTGTCGGTAATGCTATACATTTCAAGTATATGACAAGATACATAATCATAATGACCTTTACATTTACACACATTTAGATATATTCAACAATTCAATAGTACGAACAATTACTTAACATTCACCGTTCCCATTCATATTACACACGATGACGGGCCTAAACCATACTGATAATCATGCCAAATCTCAGAAGAATAGCTTATATACTTTTGGAGATACACGCCAAGAACCAAATTTAGATGATTTCCTTAAGCGATTTTATACACAATCATAGAAAAAAGGTGTTCGAACACTGACCATTGTTTGCACCGTTTAATTACCCTATAGTACGCATTTTTAGAGTCATGTGACAATACCAATTTGCATCTGCTAGCCTGAAAGCCCCTCTTCAATATACCCCTCCCCTCCCCCCA
This sequence comes from Ophiura sarsii, assembly GCA_035610835.1. NCBI lineage: Eukaryota > Metazoa > Echinodermata > Ophiuroidea > Amphilepidida > Ophiuridae > Ophiura > Ophiura sarsii. Next base: position 24,897 of record JAYJML010000507.1, on the reverse strand, counting down.
CCAATCAATGTTGCTAGGCCACGGGCTGATGTTTGGCAAGTTGGGCGACTCAACATTGATCAGGGGGGGAAAGGGGGATGACTTTACATTAGGCCTACTAAGTGTTCGAACACTTTTTTCTAACATTGTCTGAGCTATTGAAAACACGCGCTGTCATGCCTCACGTTTTACATCATAACTTGAGAACCACTCAATCGATATCAATGTGATTTTCACACATTGTAGCGTATACAATGCGCAATAAGACCACTTAATATTATTAATAAATATTAAGTACTTTTTACAAAATGATGATTTTCAACCAATATTTCCTTCAAATTTCAACATATTTAGAATGGCGCAATTCGTATATGTACAGGTAACGGTTAAATAAATGGAACACACATGTAATATGTTGGTATTAATGACAACCAATTTCATCTAAATGTTGATACAAACTCGAATGCGAACTCATGGGTAATATTTAAGTCATGTACATACTGTATAGCATATAGGCCCTAACTGCTATCTACGGTAGATAGCAATAACCACTATAGCACCAAATGCCCACGCCACAATGATAGAATATATTGGTATGAACATTAATTAGCATCACGTCATAGCATAAAAAAAGAAGAAAAAATGAATAAAAAGAATAAATAAAAATACATGAATGAAAATAAGATCTAGAAGAGAATTCAAAAAAGAAAGAATAAGTAATAAAAGTAAGATAGGCCAATGACAGATTCGAACCCACTACCATTAAATATAGGTTTGGTAACAAGCGAGCGATCTATCGACTGAGCTAAACGAGGTGTTGATAGTGAAAGGTTTTCAGAAAATATACTATTGCATTCGATGGAATATATGAAGTATATCCGTAAAACAGAGCGGAACGGACTACTAAGGTGTTTGTAACATGATTGGCACTCACCTATTCTACATTCCATTGAATTGATACATGACATCAATGACTTGTTTGGATTAGGCTATCAGATACACGTCCAATAGGCACACCTTGAGTCTTAAAAGACTGAACAAAGTTTAGTGAGAGCAACAACATATTTACAAATACAATGCATGGAGAAGCTGAAAGGTGATGGTAAAGGTAAAACGTTGGCGATTTCTCATTGGCATAACACACACTGCAACGATTCTCCGTCTTTTAAAAAAAAGAAACTATAGTATATAATTTTACTTGTTGGTGAATCGTTCAAAGTGCGTGTTTGTCTATGAGCATGATGATGGTAAAACGTTAACGGTTGACCATTTACCAAAATCATCAATAGAACCCGTTTGATCAATGTAGGCTATAGTTTTGCGTCATCAGTCTGAGAGAACATTTTTTTAATAATGTAAGAGATGATTACTGACCACAATTTGTTGTCGGAAAATAGTATTGCAGAAAAGACGTATTGACACGCTCAATTATTACGCATATTAATAAAAGTTCGATTAGGCCTAACTCATGATAAAACCATATAATAATTAACACATAGTAAAACATCAATTGAATGTTTAGAAATCCATCAATTTGTTATAGTTAGCACTTGACATGAACAATGTTCTTGACCTTTATTAGTTAGATCATGCCCTACTTTACTGAAATGCATTGAAATAAGTACAAACGTGCCTAGTATTGGTCCAGTAATCCTTGAAATAGACTTTGAAAGTTGAAATGTTTTTGAAAAATCTGCTTTGCGTATACCGCGTGGAAAGCGTTAAATCGTCCCTTTTCAGAGTTGAAATGTGTTTGGATTAAGTCGTCACATTAATTAAATTAAATACAAACACCTCAGAATTTAACGGTCACAATAATTTATTCACTATGTATTTGGTGTCGGTAATGCTATACATTTCAAGTATATGACAAGATACATAATCATAATGACCTTTACATTTACACACATTTAGATATATTCAACAATTCAATAGTACGAACAATTACTTAACATTCACCGTTCCCATTCATATTACACACGATGACGGGCCTAAACCATACTGATAATCATGCCAAATCTCAGAAGAATAGCTTATATACTTTTGGAGATACACGCCAAGAACCAAATTTAGATGATTTCCTTAAGCGATTTTATACACAATCATAGAAAAAAGGTGTTCGAACACTGACCATTGTTTGCACCGTTTAATTACCCTATAGTACGCATTTTTAGAGTCATGTGACAATACCAATTTGCATCTGCTAGCCTGAAAGCCCCTCTTCAATATACCCCTCCCCTCCCCCCACCAATCAATGTTGCTAGGCCACGGGCTGATGTTTGGCAAGTTGGGCGACTCAACATTGATCAGGGGGGGAAAGGGGGATGACTTTACATTAGGCCTACTAAGTGTTCGAACACTTTTTTCTAACATTGTCTGAGCTATTGAAAACACGCGCTGTCATGCCTCACGTTTTACATCATAACTTGAGAACCACTCAATCGATATCAATGTGATTTTCACACATTGTAGCGTATACAATGCGCAATAAGACCACTTAATATTATTAATAAATATTAAGTACTTTTTACAAAATGATGATTTTCAACCAATATTTCCTTCAAATTTCAACATATTTAGAATGGCGCAATTCGTATATGTACAGGTAACGGTTAAATAAATGGAACACACATGTAATATGTTGGTATTAATGACAACCAATTTCATCTAAATGTTGATACAAACTCGAATGCGAACTCATGGGTAATATTTAAGTCATGTACATACTGTATAGCATATAGGCCCTAACTGCTATCTACGGTAGATAGCAATAACCACTATAGCACCAAATGCCCACGCCACAATGATAGAATATATTGGTATGAACATTAATTAGCATCACGTCATAGCATAAAAAAAGAAGAAAAAATGAATAAAAAGAATAAATAAAAATACATGAATGAAAATAAGATCTAGAAGAGAATTCAAAAAAGAAAGAATAAGTAATAAAAGTAAGATAGGCCAATGACAGATTCGAACCCACTACCATTAAATATAGGTTTGGTAACAAGCGAGCGATCTATCGACTGAGCTAAACGAGGTGTTGATAGTGAAAGGTTTTCAGAAAATATACTATTGCATTCGATGGAATATATGAAGTATATCCGTAAAACAGAGCGGAACGGACTACTAAGGTGTTTGTAACATGATTGGCACTCACCTATTCTACATTCCATTGAATTGATACATGACATCAATGACTTGTTTGGATTAGGCTATCAGATACACGTCCAATAGGCACACCTTGAGTCTTAAAAGACTGAACAAAGTTTAGTGAGAGCAACAACATATTTACAAATACAATGCATGGAGAAGCTGAAAGGTGATGGTAAAGGTAAAACGTTGGCGATTTCTCATTGGCATAACACACACTGCAACGATTCTCCGTCTTTTAAAAAAAAGAAACTATAGTATATAATTTTACTTGTTGGTGAATCGTTCAAAGTGCGTGTTTGTCTATGAGCATGATGATGGTAAAACGTTAACGGTTGACCATTTACCAAAATCATCAATAGAACCCGTTTGATCAATGTAGGCTATAGTTTTGCGTCATCAGTCTGAGAGAACATTTTTTTAATAATGTAAGAGATGATTACTGACCACAATTTGTTGTCGGAAAATAGTATTGCAGAAAAGACGTATTGACACGCTCAATTATTACGCATATTAATAAAAGTTCGATTAGGCCTAACTCATGATAAAACCATATAATAATTAACACATAGTAAAACATCAATTGAATGTTTAGAAATCCATCAATTTGTTATAGTTAGCACTTGACATGAACAATGTTCTTGACCTTTATTAGTTAGATCATGCCCTACTTTACTGAAATGCATTGAAATAAGTACAAACGTGCCTAGTATTGGTCCAGTAATCCTTGAAATAGACTTTGAAAGTTGAAATGTTTTTGAAAAATCTGCTTTGCGTATACCGCGTGGAAAGCGTTAAATCGTCCCTTTTCAGAGTTGAAATGTGTTTGGATTAAGTCGTCACATTAATTAAATTAAATACAAACACCTCAGAATTTAACGGTCACAATAATTTATTCACTATGTATTTGGTGTCGGTAATGCTATACATTTCAAGTATATGACAAGATACATAATCATAATGACCTTTACATTTACACACATTTAGATATATTCAACAATTCAATAGTACGAACAATTACTTAACATTCACCGTTCCCATTCATATTACACACGATGACGGGCCTAAACCATACTGATAATCATGCCAAATCTCAGAAGAATAGCTTATATACTTTTGGAGATACACGCCAAGAACCAAATTTAGATGATTTCCTTAAGCGATTTTATACACAATCATAGAAAAAAGGTGTTCGAACACTGACCATTGTTTGCACCGTTTAATTACCCTATAGTACGCATTTTTAGAGTCATGTGACAATACCAATTTGCATCTGCTAGCCTGAAAGCCCCTCTTCAATATACCCCTCCCCTCCCCCCACCAATCAATGTTGCTAGGCCACGGGCTGATGTTTGGCAAGTTGGGCGACTCAACATTGATCAGGGGGGGAAAGGGGGATGACTTTACATTAGGCCTACTAAGTGTTCGAACACTTTTTTCTAACATTGTCTGAGCTATTGAAAACACGCGCTGTCATGCCTCACGTTTTACATCATAACTTGAGAACCACTCAATCGATATCAATGTGATTTTCACACATTGTAGCGTATACAATGCGCAATAAGACCACTTAATATTATTAATAAATATTAAGTACTTTTTACAAAATGATGATTTTCAACCAATATTTCCTTCAAATTTCAACATATTTAGAATGGCGCAATTCGTATATGTACAGGTAACGGTTAAATAAATGGAACACACATGTAATATGTTGGTATTAATGACAACCAATTTCATCTAAATGTTGATACAAACTCGAATGCGAACTCATGGGTAATATTTAAGTCATGTACATACTGTATAGCATATAGGCCCTAACTGCTATCTACGGTAGATAGCAATAACCACTATAGCACCAAATGCCCACGCCACAATGATAGAATATATTGGTATGAACATTAATTAGCATCACGTCATAGCATAAAAAAAGAAGAAAAAATGAATAAAAAGAATAAATAAAAATACATGAATGAAAATAAGATCTAGAAGAGAATTCAAAAAAGAAAGAATAAGTAATAAAAGTAAGATAGGCCAATGACAGATTCGAACCCACTACCATTAAATATAGGTTTGGTAACAAGCGAGCGATCTATCGACTGAGCTAAACGAGGTGTTGATAGTGAAAGGTTTTCAGAAAATATACTATTGCATTCGATGGAATATATGAAGTATATCCGTAAAACAGAGCGGAACGGACTACTAAGGTGTTTGTAACATGATTGGCACTCACCTATTCTACATTCCATTGAATTGATACATGACATCAATGACTTGTTTGGATTAGGCTATCAGATACACGTCCAATAGGCACACCTTGAGTCTTAAAAGACTGAACAAAGTTTAGTGAGAGCAACAACATATTTACAAATACAATGCATGGAGAAGCTGAAAGGTGATGGTAAAGGTAAAACGTTGGCGATTTCTCATTGGCATAACACACACTGCAACGATTCTCCGTCTTTTAAAAAAAAGAAACTATAGTATATAATTTTACTTGTTGGTGAATCGTTCAAAGTGCGTGTTTGTCTATGAGCATGATGATGGTAAAACGTTAACGGTTGACCATTTACCAAAATCATCAATAGAACCCGTTTGATCAATGTAGGCTATAGTTTTGCGTCATCAGTCTGAGAGAACATTTTTTTAATAATGTAAGAGATGATTACTGACCACAATTTGTTGTCGGAAAATAGTATTGCAGAAAAGACGTATTGACACGCTCAATTATTACGCATATTAATAAAAGTTCGATTAGGCCTAACTCATGATAAAACCATATAATAATTAACACATAGTAAAACATCAATTGAATGTTTAGAAATCCATCAATTTGTTATAGTTAGCACTTGACATGAACAATGTTCTTGACCTTTATTAGTTAGATCATGCCCTACTTTACTGAAATGCATTGAAATAAGTACAAACGTGCCTAGTATTGGTCCAGTAATCCTTGAAATAGACTTTGAAAGTTGAAATGTTTTTGAAAAATCTGCTTTGCGTATACCGCGTGGAAAGCGTTAAATCGTCCCTTTTCAGAGTTGAAATGTGTTTGGATTAAGTCGTCACATTAATTAAATTAAATACAAACACCTCAGAATTTAACGGTCACAATAATTTATTCACTATGTATTTGGTGTCGGTAATGCTATACATTTCAAGTATATGACAAGATACATAATCATAATGACCTTTACATTTACACACATTTAGATATATTCAACAATTCAATAGTACGAACAATTACTTAACATTCACCGTTCCCATTCATATTACACACGATGACGGGCCTAAACCATACTGATAATCATGCCAAATCTCAGAAGAATAGCTTATATACTTTTGGAGATACACGCCAAGAACCAAATTTAGATGATTTCCTTAAGCGATTTTATACACAATCATAGAAAAAAGGTGTTCGAACACTGACCATTGTTTGCACCGTTTAATTACCCTATAGTACGCATTTTTAGAGTCATGTGACAATACCAATTTGCATCTGCTAGCCTGAAAGCCCCTCTTCAATATACCCCTCCCCTCCCCCCACCAATCAATGTTGCTAGGCCACGGGCTGATGTTTGGCAAGTTGGGCGACTCAACATTGATCAGGGGGGGAAAGGGGGATGACTTTACATTAGGCCTACTAAGTGTTCGAACACTTTTTTCTAACATTGTCTGAGCTATTGAAAACACGCGCTGTCATGCCTCACGTTTTACATCATAACTTGAGAACCACTCAATCGATATCAATGTGATTTTCACACATTGTAGCGTATACAATGCGCAATAAGACCACTTAATATTATTAATAAATATTAAGTACTTTTTACAAAATGATGATTTTCAACCAATATTTCCTTCAAATTTCAACATATTTAGAATGGCGCAATTCGTATATGTACAGGTAACGGTTAAATAAATGGAACACACATGTAATATGTTGGTATTAATGACAACCAATTTCATCTAAATGTTGATACAAACTCGAATGCGAACTCATGGGTAATATTTAAGTCATGTACATACTGTATAGCATATAGGCCCTAACTGCTATCTACGGTAGATAGCAATAACCACTATAGCACCAAATGCCCACGCCACAATGATAGAATATATTGGTATGAACATTAATTAGCATCACGTCATAGCATAAAAAAAGAAGAAAAAATGAATAAAAAGAATAAATAAAAATACATGAATGAAAATAAGATCTAGAAGAGAATTCAAAAAAGAAAGAATAAGTAATAAAAGTAAGATAGGCCAATGACAGATTCGAACCCACTACCATTAAATATAGGTTTGGTAACAAGCGAGCGATCTATCGACTGAGCTAAACGAGGTGTTGATAGTGAAAGGTTTTCAGAAAATATACTATTGCATTCGATGGAATATATGAAGTATATCCGTAAAACAGAGCGGAACGGACTACTAAGGTGTTTGTAACATGATTGGCACTCACCTATTCTACATTCCATTGAATTGATACATGACATCAATGACTTGTTTGGATTAGGCTATCAGATACACGTCCAATAGGCACGCCTTGAGTCTTAAAAGACTGAACAAAGTTTAGTGAGAGCAACAACATATTTACAAATACAATGCATGGAGAAGCTGAAAGGTGATGGTAAAGGTAAAACGTTGGCGATTTCTCATTGGCATAACACACACTGCAACGATTCTCCGTCTTTTAAAAAAAAGAAACTATAGTATATAATTTTACTTGTTGGTGAATCGTTCAAAGTGCGTGTTTGTCTATGAGCATGATGATGGTAAAACGTTAACGGTTGACCATTTACCAAAATCATCAATAGAACCCGTTTGATCAATGTAGGCTATAGTTTTGCGTCATCAGTCTGAGAGAACATTTTTTTAATAATGTAAGAGATGATTACTGACCACAATTTGTTGTCGGAAAATAGTATTGCAGAAAAGACGTATTGACACGCTCAATTATTACGCATATTAATAAAAGTTCGATTAGGCCTAACTCATGATAAAACCATATAATAATTAACACATAGTAAAACATCAATTGAATGTTTAGAAATCCATCAATTTGTTATAGTTAGCACTTGACATGAACAATGTTCTTGACCTTTATTAGTTAGATCATGCCCTACTTTACTGAAATGCATTGAAATAAGTACAAACGTGCCTAGTATTGGTCCAGTAATCCTTGAAATAGACTTTGAAAGTTGAAATGTTTTTGAAAAATCTGCTTTGCGTATACCGCGTGGAAAGCGTTAAATCGTCCCTTTTCAGAGTTGAAATGTGTTTGGATTAAGTCGTCACATTAATTAAATTAAATACAAACACCTCAGAATTTAACGGTCACAATAATTTATTCACTATGTATTTGGTGTCGGTAATGCTATACATTTCAAGTATATGACAAGATACATAATCATAATGACCTTTACATTTACACACATTTAGATATATTCAACAATTCAATAGTACGAACAATTACTTAACATTCACCGTTCCCATTCATATTACACACGATGACGGGCCTAAACCATACTGATAATCATGCCAAATCTCAGAAGAATAGCTTATATACTTTTGGAGATACACGCCAAGAACCAAATTTAGATGATTTCCTTAAGCGATTTTATACACAATCATAGAAAAAAGGTGTTCGAACACTGACCATTGTTTGCACCGTTTAATTACCCTATAGTACGCATTTTTAGAGTCATGTGACAATACCAATTTGCATCTGCTAGCCTGAAAGCCCCTCTTCAATATACCCCTCCCCTCCCCCCACCAATCAATGTTGCTAGGCCACGGGCTGATGTTTGGCAAGTTGGGCGACTCAACATTGATCAGGGGGGGAAAGGGGGATGACTTTACATTAGGCCTACTAAGTGTTCGAACACTTTTTTCTAACATTGTCTGAGCTATTGAAAACACGCGCTGTCATGCCTCACGTTTTACATCATAACTTGAGAACCACTCAATCGATATCAATGTGATTTTCACACATTGTAGCGTATACAATGCGCAATAAGACCACTTAATATTATTAATAAATATTAAGTACTTTTTACAAAATGATGATTTTCAACCAATATTTCCTTCAAATTTCAACATATTTAGAATGGCGCAATTCGTATATGTACAGGTAACGGTTAAATAAATGGAACACACATGTAATATGTTGGTATTAATGACAACCAATTTCATCTAAATGTTGATACAAACTCGAATGCGAACTCATGGGTAATATTTAAGTCATGTACATACTGTATAGCATATAGGCCCTAACTGCTATCTACGGTAGATAGCAATAACCACTATAGCACCAAATGCCCACGCCACAATGATAGAATATATTGGTATGAACATTAATTAGCATCACGTCATAGCATAAAAAAAGAAGAAAAAATGAATAAAAAGAATAAATAAAAATACATGAATGAAAATAAGATCTAGAAGAGAATTCAAAAAAGAAAGAATAAGTAATAAAAGTAAGATAGGCCAATGACAGATTCGAACCCACTACCATTAAATATAGGTTTGGTAACAAGCGAGCGATCTATCGACTGAGCTAAACGAGGTGTTGATAGTGAAAGGTTTTCAGAAAATATACTATTGCATTCGATGGAATATATGAAGTATATCCGTAAAACAGAGCGGAACGGACTACTAAGGTGTTTGTAACATGATTGGCACTCACCTATTCTACATTCCATTGAATTGATACATGACATCAATGACTTGTTTGGATTAGGCTATCAGATACACGTCCAATAGGCACGCCTTGAGTCTTAAAAGACTGAACAAAGTTTAGTGAGAGCAACAACATATTTACAAATACAATGCATGGAGAAGCTGAAAGGTGATGGTAAAGGTAAAACGTTGGCGATTTCTCATTGGCATAACACACACTGCAACGATTCTCCGTCTTTTAAAAAAAAGAAACTATAGTATATAATTTTACTTGTTGGTGAATCGTTCAAAGTGCGTGTTTGTCTATGAGCATGATGATGGTAAAACGTTAACGGTTGACCATTTACCAAAATCATCAATAGAACCCGTTTGATCAATGTAGGCTATAGTTTTGCGTCATCAGTCTGAGAGAACATTTTTTTAATAATGTAAGAGATGATTACTGACCACAATTTGTTGTCGGAAAATAGTATTGCAGAAAAGACGTATTGACACGCTCAATTATTACGCATATTAATAAAAGTTCGATTAGGCCTAACTCATGATAAAACCATATAATAATTAACACATAGTAAAACATCAATTGAATGTTTAGAAATCCATCAATTTGTTATAGTTAGCACTTGACATGAACAATGTTCTTGACCTTTATTAGTTAGATCATGCCCTACTTTACTGAAATGCATTGAAATAAGTACAAACGTGCCTAGTATTGGTCCAGTAATCCTTGAAATAGACTTTGAAAGTTGAAATGTTTTTGAAAAATCTGCTTTGCGTATACCGCGTGGAAAGCGTTAAATCGTCCCTTTTCAGAGTTGAAATGTGTTTGGATTAAGTCGTCACATTAATTAAATTAAATACAAACACCTCAGAATTTAACGGTCACAATAATTTATTCACTATGTATTTGGTGTCGGTAATGCTATACATTTCAAGTATATGACAAGATACATAATCATAATGACCTTTACATTTACACACATTTAGATATATTCAACAATTCAATAGTACGAACAATTACTTAACATTCACCGTTCCCATTCATATTACACACGATGACGGGCCTAAACCATACTGATAATCATGCCAAATCTCAGAAGAATAGCTTATATACTTTTGGAGATACACGCCAAGAACCAAATTTAGATGATTTCCTTAAGCGATTTTATACACAATCATAGAAAAAAGGTGTTCGAACACTGACCATTGTTTGCACCGTTTAATTACCCTATAGTACGCATTTTTAGAGTCATGTGACAATACCAATTTGCATCTGCTAGCCTGAAAGCCCCTCTTCAATATACCCCTCCCCTCCCCCCACCAATCAATGTTGCTAGGCCACGGGCTGATGTTTGGCAAGTTGGGCGACTCAACATTGATCAGGGGGGGAAAGGGGGATGACTTTACATTAGGCCTACTAAGTGTTCGAACACTTTTTTCTAACATTGTCTGAGCTATTGAAAACACGCGCTGTCATGCCTCACGTTTTACATCATAACTTGAGAACCACTCAATCGATATCAATGTGATTTTCACACATTGTAGCGTATACAATGCGCAATAAGACCACTTAATATTATTAATAAATATTAAGTACTTTTTACAAAATGATGATTTTCAACCAATATTTCCTTCAAATTTCAACATATTTAGAATGGCGCAATTCGTATATGTACAGGTAACGGTTAAATAAATGGAACACACATGTAATATGTTGGTATTAATGACAACCAATTTCATCTAAATGTTGATACAAACTCGAATGCGAACTCATGGGTAATATTTAAGTCATGTACATACTGTATAGCATATAGGCCCTAACTGCTATCTACGGTAGATAGCAATAACCACTATAGCACCAAATGCCCACGCCACAATGATAGAATATATTGGTATGAACATTAATTAGCATCACGTCATAGCATAAAAAAAGAAGAAAAAATGAATAAAAAGAATAAATAAAAATACATGAATGAAAATAAGATCTAGAAGAGAATTCAAAAAAGAAAGAATAAGTAATAAAAGTAAGATAGGCCAATGACAGATTCGAACCCACTACCATTAAATATAGGTTTGGTAACAAGCGAGCGATCTATCGACTGAGCTAAACGAGGTGTTGATAGTGAAAGGTTTTCAGAAAATATACTATTGCATTCGATGGAATATATGAAGTATATCCGTAAAACAGAGCGGAACGGACTACTAAGGTGTTTGTAACATGATTGGCACTCACCTATTCTACATTCCATTGAATTGATACATGACATCAATGACTTGTTTGGATTAGGCTATCAGATACACGTCCAATAGGCACGCCTTGAGTCTTAAAAGACTGAACAAAGTTTAGTGAGAGCAACAACATATTTACAAATACAATGCATGGAGAAGCTGAAAGGTGATGGTAAAGGTAAAACGTTGGCGATTTCTCATTGGCATAACACACACTGCAACGATTCTCCGTCTTTTAAAAAAAAGAAACTATAGTATATAATTTTACTTGTTGGTGAATCGTTCAAAGTGCGTGTTTGTCTATGAGCATGATGATGGTAAAACGTTAACGGTTGACCATTTACCAAAATCATCAATAGAACCCGTTTGATCAATGTAGGCTATAGTTTTGCGTCATCAGTCTGAGAGAACATTTTTTTAATAATGTAAGAGATGATTACTGACCACAATTTGTTGTCGGAAAATAGTATTGCAGAAAAGACGTATTGACACGCTCAATTATTACGCATATTAATAAAAGTTCGATTAGGCCTAACTCATGATAAAACCATATAATAATTAACACATAGTAAAACATCAATTGAATGTTTAGAAATCCATCAATTTGTTATAGTTAGCACTTGACATGAACAATGTTCTTGACCTTTATTAGTTAGATCATGCCCTACTTTACTGAAATGCATTGAAATAAGTACAAACGTGCCTAGTATTGGTCCAGTAATCCTTGAAATAGACTTTGAAAGTTGAAATGTTTTTGAAAAATCTGCTTTGCGTATACCGCGTGGAAAGCGTTAAATCGTCCCTTTTCAGAGTTGAAATGTGTTTGGATTAAGTCGTCACATTAATTAAATTAAATACAAACACCTCAGAATTTAACGGTCACAATAATTTATTCACTATGTATTTGGTGTCGGTAATGCTATACATTTCAAGTATATGACAAGATACATAATCATAATGACCTTTACATTTACACACATTTAGATATATTCAACAATTCAATAGTACGAACAATTACTTAACATTCACCGTTCCCATTCATATTACACACGATGACGGGCCTAAACCATACTGATAATCATGCCAAATCTCAGAAGAATAGCTTATATACTTTTGGAGATACACGCCAAGAACCAAATTTAGATGATTTCCTTAAGCGATTTTATACACAATCATAGAAAAAAGGTGTTCGAACACTGACCATTGTTTGCACCGTTTAATTACCCTATAGTACGCATTTTTAGAGTCATGTGACAATACCAATTTGCATCTGCTAGCCTGAAAGCCCCTCTTCAATATACCCCTCCCCTCCCCCCACCAATCAATGTTGCTAGGCCACGGGCTGATGTTTGGCAAGTTGGGCGACTCAACATTGATCAGGGGGGGAAAGGGGGATGACTTTACATTAGGCCTACTAAGTGTTCGAACACTTTTTTCTAACATTGTCTGAGCTATTGAAAACACGCGCTGTCATGCCTCACGTTTTACATCATAACTTGAGAACCACTCAATCGATATCAATGTGATTTTCACACATTGTAGCGTATACAATGCGCAATAAGACCACTTAATATTATTAATAAATATTAAGTACTTTTTACAAAATGATGATTTTCAACCAATATTTCCTTCAAATTTCAACATATTTAGAATGGCGCAATTCGTATATGTACAGGTAACGGTTAAATAAATGGAACACACATGTAATATGTTGGTATTAATGACAACCAATTTCATCTAAATGTTGATACAAACTCGAATGCGAACTCATGGGTAATATTTAAGTCATGTACATACTGTATAGCATATAGGCCCTAACTGCTATCTACGGTAGATAGCAATAACCACTATAGCACCAAATGCCCACGCCACAATGATAGAATATATTGGTATGAACATTAATTAGCATCACGTCATAGCATAAAAAAAGAAGAAAAAATGAATAAAAAGAATAAATAAAAATACATGAATGAAAATAAGATCTAGAAGAGAATTCAAAAAAGAAAGAATAAGTAATAAAAGTAAGATAGGCCAATGACAGATTCGAACCCACTACCATTAAATATAGGTTTGGTAACAAGCGAGCGATCTATCGACTGAGCTAAACGAGGTGTTGATAGTGAAAGGTTTTCAGAAAATATACTATTGCATTCGATGGAATATATGAAGTATATCCGTAAAACAGAGCGGAACGGACTACTAAGGTGTTTGTAACATGATTGGCACTCACCTATTCTACATTCCATTGAATTGATACATGACATCAATGACTTGTTTGGATTAGGCTATCAGATACACGTCCAATAGGCACACCTTGAGTCTTAAAAGACTGAACAAAGTTTAGTGAGAGCAACAACATATTTACAAATACAATGCATGGAGAAGCTGAAAGGTGATGGTAAAGGTAAAACGTTGGCGATTTCTCATTGGCATAACACACACTGCAACGATTCTCCGTCTTTTAAAAAAAAGAAACTATAGTATATAATTTTACTTGTTGGTGAATCGTTCAAAGTGCGTGTTTGTCTATGAGCATGATGATGGTAAAACGTTAACGGTTGACCATTTACCAAAATCATCAATAGAACCCGTTTGATCAATGTAGGCTATAGTTTTGCGTCATCAGTCTGAGAGAACATTTTTTTAATAATGTAAGAGATGATTACTGACCACAATTTGTTGTCGGAAAATAGTATTGCAGAAAAGACGTATTGACACGCTCAATTATTACGCATATTAATAAAAGTTCGATTAGGCCTAACTCATGATAAAACCATATAATAATTAACACATAGTAAAACATCAATTGAATGTTTAGAAATCCATCAATTTGTTATAGTTAGCACTTGACATGAACAATGTTCTTGACCTTTATTAGTTAGATCATGCCCTACTTTACTGAAATGCATTGAAATAAGTACAAACGTGCCTAGTATTGGTCCAGTAATCCTTGAAATAGACTTTGAAAGTTGAAATGTTTTTGAAAAATCTGCTTTGCGTATACCGCGTGGAAAGCGTTAAATCGTCCCTTTTCAGAGTTGAAATGTGTTTGGATTAAGTCGTCACATTAATTAAATTAAATACAAACACCTCAGAATTTAACGGTCACAATAATTTATTCACTATGTATTTGGTGTCGGTAATGCTATACATTTCAAGTATATGACAAGATACATAATCATAATGACCTTTACATTTACACACATTTAGATATATTCAACAATTCAATAGTACGAACAATTACTTAACATTCACCGTTCCCATTCATATTACACACGATGACGGGCCTAAACCATACTGATAATCATGCCAAATCTCAGAAGAATAGCTTATATACTTTTGGAGATACACGCCAAGAACCAAATTTAGATGATTTCCTTAAGCGATTTTATACACAATCATAGAAAAAAGGTGTTCGAACACTGACCATTGTTTGCACCGTTTAATTACCCTATAGTACGCATTTTTAGAGTCATGTGACAATACCAATTTGCATCTGCTAGCCTGAAAGCCCCTCTTCAATATACCCCTCCCCTCCCCCCACCAATCAATGTTGCTAGGCCACGGGCTGATGTTTGGCAAGTTGGGCGACTCAACATTGATCAGGGGGGGAAAGGGGGATGACTTTACATTAGGCCTACTAAGTGTTCGAACACTTTTTTCTAACATTGTCTGAGCTATTGAAAACACGCGCTGTCATGCCTCACGTTTTACATCATAACTTGAGAACCACTCAATCGATATCAATGTGATTTTCACACATTGTAGCGTATACAATGCGCAATAAGACCACTTAATATTATTAATAAATATTAAGTACTTTTTACAAAATGATGATTTTCAACCAATATTTCCTTCAAATTTCAACATATTTAGAATGGCGCAATTCGTATATGTACAGGTAACGGTTAAATAAATGGAACACACATGTAATATGTTGGTATTAATGACAACCAATTTCATCTAAATGTTGATACAAACTCGAATGCGAACTCATGGGTAATATTTAAGTCATGTACATACTGTATAGCATATAGGCCCTAACTGCTATCTACGGTAGATAGCAATAACCACTATAGCACCAAATGCCCACGCCACAATGATAGAATATATTGGTATGAACATTAATTAGCATCACGTCATAGCATAAAAAAAGAAGAAAAAATGAATAAAAAGAATAAATAAAAATACATGAATGAAAATAAGATCTAGAAGAGAATTCAAAAAAGAAAGAATAAGTAATAAAAGTAAGATAGGCCAATGACAGATTCGAACCCACTACCATTAAATATAGGTTTGGTAACAAGCGAGCGATCTATCGACTGAGCTAAACGAGGTGTTGATAGTGAAAGGTTTTCAGAAAATATACTATTGCATTCGATGGAATATATGAAGTATATCCGTAAAACAGAGCGGAACGGACTACTAAGGTGTTTGTAACATGATTGGCACTCACCTATTCTACATTCCATTGAATTGATACATGACATCAATGACTTGTTTGGATTAGGCTATCAGATACACGTCCAATAGGCACACCTTGAGTCTTAAAAGACTGAACAAAGTTTAGTGAGAGCAACAACATATTTACAAATACAATGCATGGAGAAGCTGAAAGGTGATGGTAAAGGTAAAACGTTGGCGATTTCTCATTGGCATAACACACACTGCAACGATTCTCCGTCTTTTAAAAAAAAGAAACTATAGTATATAATTTTACTTGTTGGTGAATCGTTCAAAGTGCGTGTTTGTCTATGAGCATGATGATGGTAAAACGTTAACGGTTGACCATTTACCAAAATCATCAATAGAACCCGTTTGATCAATGTAGGCTATAGTTTTGCGTCATCAGTCTGAGAGAACATTTTTTTAATAATGTAAGAGATGATTACTGACCACAATTTGTTGTCGGAAAATAGTATTGCAGAAAAGACGTATTGACACGCTCAATTATTACGCATATTAATAAAAGTTCGATTAGGCCTAACTCATGATAAAACCATATAATAATTAACACATAGTAAAACATCAATTGAATGTTTAGAAATCCATCAATTTGTTATAGTTAGCACTTGACATGAACAATGTTCTTGACCTTTATTAGTTAGATCATGCCCTACTTTACTGAAATGCATTGAAATAAGTACAAACGTGCCTAGTATTGGTCCAGTAATCCTTGAAATAGACTTTGAAAGTTGAAATGTTTTTGAAAAATCTGCTTTGCGTATACCGCGTGGAAAGCGTTAAATCGTCCCTTTTCAGAGTTGAAATGTGTTTGGATTAAGTCGTCACATTAATTAAATTAAATACAAACACCTCAGAATTTAACGGTCACAATAATTTATTCACTATGTATTTGGTGTCGGTAATGCTATACATTTCAAGTATATGACAAGATACATAATCATAATGACCTTTACATTTACACACATTTAGATATATTCAACAATTCAATAGTACGAACAATTACTTAACATTCACCGTTCCCATTCATATTACACACGATGACGGGCCTAAACCATACTGATAATCATGCCAAATCTCAGAAGAATAGCTTATATACTTTTGGAGATACACGCCAAGAACCAAATTTAGATGATTTCCTTAAGCGATTTTATACACAATGTTAGAAAAAAGTGTTCGAACACTTAGTAGGCCTAATGTAAAGTCATCCCCCTTTCCCCCCCTGATCAATGTTGAGTCGCCCAACTTGCCAAACATCAGCCCGTGGCCTAGCAACATTGATTGGTGGGGGGAGGGGAGGGGTATATTGAAGAGGGGCTTTCAGGCTAGCAGATGCAAATTGGTATTGTCACATGACTCTAAAAATGCGTACTATAGGGTAATTAAACGGTGCAAACAATGGTCAGTGTTCGAACACCTTTTTTCTATGATTGTGTATAAAATCGCTTAAGGAAATCATCTAAATTTGGTTCTTGGCGTGTATCTCCAAAAGTATATAAGCTATTCTTCTGAGATTTGGCATGATTATCAGTATGGTTTAGGCCCGTCATCGTGTGTTATATGAATGGGAACGGTGAATGTTAAGTAATTGTTCGTACTATTGAATTGTTGAATATATCTAAATGTGTGTAAATGTAAAGGTCATTATGATTATGTATCTTGTCATATACTTGAAATGTATAGCATTACCGACACCAAATACATAGTGAATAAATTATTGTGACCGTTAAATTCTGAGGTGTTTGTATTTAATTTAATTAATGTGACGACTTAATCCAAACACATTTCAACTCTGAAAAGGGACGATTTAACGCTTTCCACGCGGTATACGCAAAGCAGATTTTTCAAAAACATTTCAACTTTCAAAGTCTATTTCAAGGATTACTGGACCAATACTAGGCACGTTTGTACTTATTTCAATGCATTTCAGTAAAGTAGGGCATGATCTAACTAATAAAGGTCAAGAACATTGTTCATGTCAAGTGCTAACTATAACAAATTGATGGATTTCTAAACATTCAATTGATGTTTTACTATGTGTTAATTATTATATGGTTTTATCATGAGTTAGGCCTAATCGAACTTTTATTAATATGCGTAATAATTGAGCGTGTCAATACGTCTTTTCTGCAATACTATTTTCCGACAACAAATTGTGGTCAGTAATCATCTCTTACATTATTAAAAAAATGTTCTCTCAGACTGATGACGCAAAACTATAGCCTACATTGATCAAACGGGTTCTATTGATGATTTTGGTAAATGGTCAACCGTTAACGTTTTACCATCATCATGCTCATAGACAAACACGCACTTTGAACGATTCACCAACAAGTAAAATTATATACTATAGTTTCTTTTTTTTAAAAGACGGAGAATCGTTGCAGTGTGTGTTATGCCAATGAGAAATCGCCAACGTTTTACCTTTACCATCACCTTTCAGCTTCTCCATGCATTGTATTTGTAAATATGTTGTTGCTCTCACTAAACTTTGTTCAGTCTTTTAAGACTCAAGGTGTGCCTATTGGACGTGTATCTGATAGCCTAATCCAAACAAGTCATTGATGTCATGTATCAATTCAATGGAATGTAGAATAGGTGAGTGCCAATCATGTTACAAACACCTTAGTAGTCCGTTCCGCTCTGTTTTACGGATATACTTCATATATTCCATCGAATGCAATAGTATATTTTCTGAAAACCTTTCACTATCAACACCTCGTTTAGCTCAGTCGATAGATCGCTCGCTTGTTACCAAACCTATATTTAATGGTAGTGGGTTCGAATCTGTCATTGGCCTATCTTACTTTTATTACTTATTCTTTCTTTTTTGAATTCTCTTCTAGATCTTATTTTCATTCATGTATTTTTATTTATTCTTTTTATTCATTTTTTCTTCTTTTTTTATGCTATGACGTGATGCTAATTAATGTTCATACCAATATATTCTATCATTGTGGCGTGGGCATTTGGTGCTATAGTGGTTATTGCTATCTACCGTAGATAGCAGTTAGGGCCTATATGCTATACAGTATGTACATGACTTAAATATTACCCATGAGTTCGCATTCGAGTTTGTATCAACATTTAGATGAAATTGGTTGTCATTAATACCAACATATTACATGTGTGTTCCATTTATTTAACCGTTACCTGTACATATACGAATTGCGCCATTCTAAATATGTTGAAATTTGAAGGAAATATTGGTTGAAAATCATCATTTTGTAAAAAGTACTTAATATTTATTAATAATATTAAGTGGTCTTATTGCGCATTGTATACGCTACAATGTGTGAAAATCACATTGATATCGATTGAGTGGTTCTCAAGTTATGATGTAAAACGTGAGGCATGACAGCGCGTGTTTTCAATAGCTCAGACAATGTTAGAAAAAAGTGTTCGAACACTTAGTAGGCCTAATGTAAAGTCATCCCCCTTTCCCCCCCTGATCAATGTTGAGTCGCCCAACTTGCCAAACATCAGCCCGTGGCCTAGCAACATTGATTGGTGGGGGGAGGGGAGGGGTATATTGAAGAGGGGCTTTCAGGCTAGCAGATGCAAATTGGTATTGTCACATGACTCTAAAAATGCGTACTATAGGGTAATTAAACGGTGCAAACAATGGTCAGTGTTCGAACACCTTTTTTCTATGATTGTCTGAGCTATTGAAAACACGCGCTGTCATGCCTCACGTTTTACATCATAACTTGAGAACCACTCAATCGATATCAATGTGATTTTCACACATTGTAGCGTATACAATGCGCAATAAGACCACTTAATATTATTAATAAATATTAAGTACTTTTTACAAAATGATGATTTTCAACCAATATTTCCTTCAAATTTCAACATATTTAGAATGGCGCAATTCGTATATGTACAGGTAACGGTTAAATAAATGGAACACACATGTAATATGTTGGTATTAATGACAACCAATTTCATCTAAATGTTGATACAAACTCGAATGCGAACTCATGGGTAATATTTAAGTCATGTACATACTGTATAGCATATAGGCCCTAACTGCTATCTACGGTAGATAGCAATAACCACTATAGCACTAAATGCCCACGCCACAATGATAGAATATATTGGTATGAACATTAATTAGCATCACGTCATAGCATAAAAAAAGAAGAAAAAATGAATAAAAAGAATAAATAAAAATACATGAATGAAAATAAGATCTAGAAGAGAATTCAAAAAAGAAAGAATAAGTAATAAAAGTAAGATAGGCCAATGACAGATTCGAACCCACTACCATTAAATATAGGTTTGGTAACAAGCGAGCGATCTATCGACTGAGCTAAACGAGGTGTTGATAGTGAAAGGTTTTCAGAAAATATACTATTGCATTCGATGGAATATATGAAGTATATCCGTAAAACAGAGCGGAACGGACTACTAAGGTGTTTGTAACATGATTGGCACTCACCTATTCTACATTCCATTGAATTGATACATGACATCAATGACTTGTTTGGATTAGGCTATCAGATACACGTCCAATAGGCACACCTTGAGTCTTAAAAGACTGAACAAAGTTTAGTGAGAGCAACAACATATTTACAAATACAATGCATGGAGAAGCTGAAAGGTGATGGTAAAGGTAAAACGTTGGCGATTTCTCATTGGCATAACACACACTGCAACGATTCTCCGTCTTTTAAAAAAAAGAAACTATAGTATATAATTTTACTTGTTGGTGAATCGTTCAAAGTGCGTGTTTGTCTATGAGCATGATGATGGTAAAACGTTAACGGTTGACCATTTACCAAAATCATCAATAGAACCCGTTTGATCAATGTAGGCTATAGTTTTGCGTCATCAGTCTGAGAGAACATTTTTTTAATAATGTAAGAGATGATTACTGACCACAATTTGTTGTCGGAAAATAGTATTGCAGAAAAGACGTATTGACACGCTCAATTATTACGCATATTAATAAAAGTTCGATTAGGCCTAACTCATGATAAAACCATATAATAATTAACACATAGTAAAACATCAATTGAATGTTTAGAAATCCATCAATTTGTTATAGTTAGCACTTGACATGAACAATGTTCTTGACCTTTATTAGTTAGATCATGCCCTACTTTACTGAAATGCATTGAAATAAGTACAAACGTGCCTAGTATTGGTCCAGTAATCCTTGAAATAGACTTTGAAAGTTGAAATGTTTTTGAAAAATCTGCTTTGCGTATACCGCGTGGAAAGCGTTAAATCGTCCCTTTTCAGAGTTGAAATGTGTTTGGATTAAGTCGTCACATTAATTAAATTAAATACAAACACCTCAGAATTTAACGGTCACAATAATTTATTCACTATGTATTTGGTGTCGGTAATGCTATACATTTCAAGTATATGACAAGATACATAATCATAATGACCTTTACATTTACACACATTTAGATATATTCAACAATTCAATAGTACGAACAATTACTTAACATTCACCGTTCCCATTCATATTACACACGATGACGGGCCTAAACCATACTGATAATCATGCCAAATCTCAGAAGAATAGCTTATATACTTTTGGAGATACACGCCAAGAACCAAATTTAGATGATTTCCTTAAGCGATTTTATACACAATCATAGAAAAAAGGTGTTCGAACACTGACCATTGTTTGCACCGTTTAATTACCCTATAGTACGCATTTTTAGAGTCATGTGACAATACCAATTTGCATCTGCTAGCCTGAAAGCCCCTCTTCAATATACCCCTCCCCTCCCCCCACCAATCAATGTTGCTAGGCCACGGGCTGATGTTTGGCAAGTTGGGCGACTCAACATTGATCAGGGGGGGAAAGGGGGATGACTTTACATTAGGCCTACTAAGTGTTCGAACACTTTTTTCTAACATTGTCTGAGCTATTGAAAACACGCGCTGTCATGCCTCACGTTTTACATCATAACTTGAGAACCACTCAATCGATATCAATGTGATTTTCACACATTGTAGCGTATACAATGCGCAATAAGACCACTTAATATTATTAATAAATATTAAGTACTTTTTACAAAATGATGATTTTCAACCAATATTTCCTTCAAATTTCAACATATTTAGAATGGCGCAATTCGTATATGTACAGGTAACGGTTAAATAAATGGAACACACATGTAATATGTTGGTATTAATGACAACCAATTTCATCTAAATGTTGATACAAACTCGAATGCGAACTCATGGGTAATATTTAAGTCATGTACATACTGTATAGCATATAGGCCCTAACTGCTATCTACGGTAGATAGCAATAACCACTATAGCACCAAATGCCCACGCCACAATGATAGAATATATTGGTATGAACATTAATTAGCATCACGTCATAGCATAAAAAAAGAAGAAAAAATGAATAAAAAGAATAAATAAAAATACATGAATGAAAATAAGATCTAGAAGAGAATTCAAAAAAGAAAGAATAAGTAATAAAAGTAAGATAGGCCAATGACAGATTCGAACCCACTACCATTAAATATAGGTTTGGTAACAAGCGAGCGATCTATCGACTGAGCTAAACGAGGTGTTGATAGTGAAAGGTTTTCAGAAAATATACTATTGCATTCGATGGAATATATGAAGTATATCCGTAAAACAGAGCGGAACGGACTACTAAGGTGTTTGTAACATGATTGGCACTCACCTATTCTACATTCCATTGAATTGATACATGACATCAATGACTTGTTTGGATTAGGCTATCAGATACACGTCCAATAGGCACACCTTGAGTCTTAAAAGACTGAACAAAGTTTAGTGAGAGCAACAACATATTTACAAATACAATGCATGGAGAAGCTGAAAGGTGATGGTAAAGGTAAAACGTTGGCGATTTCTCATTGGCATAACACACACTGCAACGATTCTCCGTCTTTTAAAAAAAAGAAACTATAGTATATAATTTTACTTGTTGGTGAATCGTTCAAAGTGCGTGTTTGTCTATGAGCATGATGATGGTAAAACGTTAACGGTTGACCATTTACCAAAATCATCAATAGAACCCGTTTGATCAATGTAGGCTATAGTTTTGCGTCATCAGTCTGAGAGAACATTTTTTTAATAATGTAAGAGATGATTACTGACCACAATTTGTTGTCGGAAAATAGTATTGCAGAAAAGACGTATTGACACGCTCAATTATTACGCATATTAATAAAAGTTCGATTAGGCCTAACTCATGATAAAACCATATAATAATTAACACATAGTAAAACATCAATTGAATGTTTAGAAATCCATCAATTTGTTATAGTTAGCACTTGACATGAACAATGTTCTTGACCTTTATTAGTTAGATCATGCCCTACTTTACTGAAATGCATTGAAATAAGTACAAACGTGCCTAGTATTGGTCCAGTAATCCTTGAAATAGACTTTGAAAGTTGAAATGTTTTTGAAAAATCTGCTTTGCGTATACCGCGTGGAAAGCGTTAAATCGTCCCTTTTCAGAGTTGAAATGTGTTTGGATTAAGTCGTCACATTAATTAAATTAAATACAAACACCTCAGAATTTAACGGTCACAATAATTTATTCACTATGTATTTGGTGTCGGTAATGCTATACATTTCAAGTATATGACAAGATACATAATCATAATGACCTTTACATTTACACACATTTAGATATATTCAACAATTCAATAGTACGAACAATTACTTAACATTCACCGTTCCCATTCATATTACACACGATGACGGGCCTAAACCATACTGATAATCATGCCAAATCTCAGAAGAATAGCTTATATACTTTTGGAGATACACGCCAAGAACCAAATTTAGATGATTTCCTTAAGCGATTTTATACACAATCATAGAAAAAAGGTGTTCGAACACTGACCATTGTTTGCACCGTTTAATTACCCTATAGTACGCATTTTTAGAGTCATGTGACAATACCAATTTGCATCTGCTAGCCTGAAAGCCCCTCTTCAATATACCCCTCCCCTCCCCCCACCAATCAATGTTGCTAGGCCACGGGCTGATGTTTGGCAAGTTGGGCGACTCAACATTGATCAGGGGGGGAAAGGGGGATGACTTTACATTAGGCCTACTAAGTGTTCGAACACTTTTTTCTAACATTGTCTGAGCTATTGAAAACACGCGCTGTCATGCCTCACGTTTTACATCATAACTTGAGAACCACTCAATCGATATCAATGTGATTTTCACACATTGTAGCGTATACAATGCGCAATAAGACCACTTAATATTATTAATAAATATTAAGTACTTTTTACAAAATGATGATTTTCAACCAATATTTCCTTCAAATTTCAACATATTTAGAATGGCGCAATTCGTATATGTACAGGTAACGGTTAAATAAATGGAACACACATGTAATATGTTGGTATTAATGACAAC
>JAYJML010000318.1:35000-45918 GCA_035610835.1 Ophiura sarsii | reverse complement strand
CTAATTTTATTTACATTTAGATCACACACGTTAGCTGGCTCACATTGCCAAATCCAATCACCACCAATTTTCTTAATTTCATTATTGAACAAAATCTTCCACTATTATTATTATGGGTCAACAAACCTTTTAACCGATGATATTTTAATAGCATCTTTATAATCATAGATGTTAGTCATATTCAAACCACCTTCATCAACTTTATTGTACATGGTATCCCTGTTTATTTTGTCCTGTTTACCATTCCAAATAAATTTGAAAAACACCGATTCAATTTTTTTCAAAAATGAATCAGGAGAATTTGGTAGAACAGATAATAAATATGTGAGCTGAGAAATAGCTAAAGATTTAATAACTAACACTCTTCCAATAGGGGTAAGACCCCTTTGTAACCAAATGTTTAAGATTTTGCTTAATTTCTGAAACTGGACCTTTTTGATTTAAGTATACATGGTTTATAAACTCGAACAGGGGGGGGGGAAGTCTGAGGGGGATTGGATTTTTATTTTTCAATTATCGAACTCATTTGGTGCAATTTGGTGTGTACTTTTGACCAATATTTTATTGAAAAGCAATCCCTTTCCCCCGTTTCTTCTCTTTTTTTCCCCCTTCTTCTTTTTTTTCTTTCTTTGCAAAAACATTGGGCGGCCATGGCCAACCCAGGCCGCCCCGGTTGCGACGCGCCTGATCTTATCTTAATTTCCCCCACACTGTGGGCCACAGCCAGATATATCAAATTAGCCCAATTTTAGTTACCTAAAAATGGGCTAGAGAAAATGCATTGGCCAACTTTAGGCATGTACAGCACACAACGGACGTAGCGGGGACATAAATCATTGAAAAATTGAGCAAGGGAAGTTATAACCTGGCGACTATATTGTGAGTTAATATAAGTTCATGATTCACAGTGATCATGATTCACAAAGTTCACGATTCACAAGGTTCACGCACGACTCACAAAAGTTCACGATTCACAATGTTCATGACTCACAAGGCTCACGATTTACAAGGTTCATAATTCACAAGGTTCATAATTCAAAGGTTCACAGTGCAGTGTTTACTGCACATCAGATATGCCAACAATCCATATTGCGTTTTGGCAGCAGCAAAAAGAAAAACACATTAGGTAGAGGTTGCAGAATTGCTCTCTATGTAGAGTGCTGCTCTCCTTAGATCTCAACTTTAATTTAAGCCTTGTTTCATGAGGGGTTATTAACCTAAATTTTCCGCTACGGACCTGCACACAGCGCCCTCACTTTTTCACGTTTGCTGGCATGCCTGTTCACCATTTAGGCAGGTGCTTACGCCCTGGGCACTATTTAGGTCGATAAATTAAAAATATCGTATTTTATCATTGTAGGTGCAACGGATAAGGTCCCATTATTTATGGTGGAGGGTGGGTGGGGGGGGCGGGGGGGGGGGGGTGTGGGGGGGGGGGGTGGGGACAAATTCGAGACTCGTATGTTAAAATTACCTTACCCCCCACTACAGTTTAAGGGTATAACAGAATTACTCCAATAACATAACCCCCTGCTAACCAGTAGCTTTTTACACCCCCCCTCCACGAAAAAAATAAATTTGTCACATACGTTGGCAAAATTTTGTTTGTGCCCTATCTGAACAGCCAATAATTTTATGATGCCCCTTCTTTTTATTGTGTGAAATTAGTAATGGCGAGCGTAACGAGTTGGAATTTTTTTCTTCATATTTATACATTTTGGGTGGTTTTGTGAGTCTTTATAACCTGAACAAGTTATAACATTCTGAGCAGAAATCAGTGGCGTACCCAGCTTTTGGAAACTGGGGGGGGGGGGGGGGGTGGGTGGGGGTGGGCCTGGCGATAGTTGTACCGACGAGAGGCATGATGTACCGACAATTTTTTTTACAGACTCCCCAAAAAATCGTAAATGCACAATTTTTCCCGGTCTGCAGCTCAAATCTTGATAAGTGGGGGGGGGGGGGGGGGGGGGGGGGGGTGGGGGGGGGGGGTAACATTATACACCCTGTGATGATTATATAGGCATAGATGTTTTTCCACCATAACGTCGATGTGCTGTCCAGAATTCATCTCATAGTAAAAGTTTTGAAGTCGATAGGTTTTAATAAATATGCGCGAAGCGCAGAAAAAAATGGCATTTACACTCCAAAATAGCCTCTAAAATAACGCCAATCACCACCATCTTTATAGTTTAAACAAATTTACACAACCCCCCCTGTTCAAGAATAAAAAGTTACATATACCCCCCCCCCCTATTTCAACATATGATAGTTACATGACCCCCCTATAGTTTACCCCCACCCCCTCCACCATAAATAATGAACGGTCCCTAAATACAAACATACCATCCCCGGAGAAACAAATTGCCCGAAAACCTCACATTTACAAGCCTAGTCTTCGTGCTTTTCCGGAACTACTACAGGATTACACGAATTGCGCATTGATTTGGTGTGGTGCTCTCTTGACCGACAACCGGGGAGAGAAAGAGCGAGTAGAAATAGAAGATACACACCGTTCTCTACATTACACTTACGGGGAGAGAAAGAGAGAGTAGAAATAGAAGATACACACCTTTCTGTACATTACACTTACAGACCGTTCTCTGCTTTACAGACCGTTCTCTCTCTCTGCTTTACAGACCGTTCTCTGCTTTCTAGTCACCTTTCTCTAAATTACTGAGACCTTTCTCCATTTTCTAGTCACCTTTCTCTAAATTACTGAGACCTTTCTCAATTCTAGACACCGTTCTCTAAATTACAGAGACCTTACTCGATTCTAGACACCTTTCTCTAAATTACAGAGACCTTTCTACATTCTAGACACCTTTTTCTGAATTACTGAGACCTTTCTCCATTTTCTAGTCACCTTTCTCTAAAATACTGAGACTTTTCTCGATTCTAGACAACTTCCTCAAAATTACTGAGACCTTTCTCCATTCTAGACACCGTTCTCTAAATTACAGAGACCTTTCTCGATTCTAGACACCTTTCTCTAAATTACAGAGACCTTTCTACATTCTAGACACCTTTATCTGAATTACTGAGACCTTTCTCCATTTTCTAGTCACCTTTCTCTAAATTACTGAGACCTTTCTCCATTTTCTAGTCACCTTTCTCTAAATTACTGAGACCTTTCTCCTTTTTCTAGTCACCTTTCTCTAAATTACAGAGACCTTTCTCGATTCTAGACACCTTTCTCTAAATTACAGAGACCTTTCTACATTCTAGACACCTTTTTCTGAATTACTGAGACCTTTCTCCATTTTCTAGTCACCTTTCTCTAAATTACTGAGACCTTTCTACATTCTAGACACCTTTTTCTGAATTACTGAGACCTTTCTCCATTTTCTAGTCACCTTTCTCTAAAATACTGAGACTTTTCTCGATTCTAGACAACTTCCTCAAAATTACTGAGACCTTTCTCCATTCTAGACACCGTTCTCTAAATTACAGAGACCTTTCTCGATTCTAGACACCTTTCTCTAAATTACAGAGACCTTTCTCGATTCTAGACACCTTTCTCTAAATTACAGAGACCTTTCTACATTCTAGACACCTTTATCTGAATTACTGAGACCTTTCTCCATTTTCTAGTCACCTTTCTCTAAATTACTGAGACCTTTCTCCATTTTCTAGTCACCTTTCTCTAAATTACTGAGACCTTTCTCCATTTTCTAGTCACCTTTCTCTAAATTACTGAGACCTTTCTCAATTCTAGACACCGTTCTCTAAATTACAGAGACCTTTCCGATTCTAGACACCTTTCTCTAAATTACAGAGACCTTTCTACATTCTAGACACCTTTTTCTGAATTACTGAGACCTTTCTCCATTTTCTAGTCACCTTTCTCTAAATGACTGAGACCTTTCTCCATTTTCTAGTCACCTTTCTCTAAATTACTGAGACCTTTCTCCATTTTCTAGTCACCTTTCTCTAAATTACTGAGACCTTTCTCCATTTTCTAGTCACCTTTCTCAAAATTACTGAGACCTTTCTCCATTTTAGACCATTTTGACCCCTTTGGCCACCCATAGTGTTTAACTATATTCTATAATCATATGCACCAGTCTGATGATTGCCAGGTCGAAGGTCAACCCGCTTAACTAAGATCCATTACCTATGCTCACAATGTAAACTGGCACTCAAAAGTATTACCGCACTGCATACCTGATATAAACATGCATTGTATCTAATACAATATGCCATATACCAACCATAATACAATTTGGGTGTGTTCTTTATTCATTTTTAATCCATAATGTTTGTATCTTGTTTTATTCATTAAAACTGTCAGAATTGATCATTGATTACAAGACCTTGATCAACACACGTAAAAAACCCATACACATTTGCCTCATTAAATATTCATGAGCTCATTATCGCAGTCTTTAGGTATGGGACAAAAATAGGGGAGATTTTGAAACGGTAATTAAAAGGCTTTTAGAAACATTATGGATGTGCAGGTTTTCAAATACCTTTAGGGGCTCTACAAACCCCTAGTAAATATCCTCTTGAACGTGAAAGACACTCTCCAATTAGCCAGGTACCTTTTTAAAAACATGTTTTGATCAATGTGAGAAGTCCGGCGCTGTAAAAGAGAACCAACCAAAATTGCCTGGGAGTTGCACCAGGTTTTCCATTGCGCAAATAACAAAAAGCCGAAAACAAGGGAGCTATCTAGCTTTGTAAACACTGAAAGCCAAACTGGAGTCAAGTGACTCTTGAAATGGAGAAAATCGGCCATGACTCTCCAAATGAGTCATCCTGATTCTTCAAAGGAGTCATCCTGACTCTCCAAAGGAGTCATCCTAGCCGTCGGAAAGAGTTATCGGCCATGACTCTCCAAAGGAGTCATCCTATAGCCGTCGGAAAGAGTCATCGGCCATGACTCTCCAAAGGAGTCATCCTGACTCTCTGGAGCTAATTTGCAATATTTTACTATAGTCTTATATTAGCCGAGTAAAATGCGCAAATCGCTCATTAGCATAATTGCAATGGTACAAAAATTAGCACCGGTGCTGGTGTGTACCATTTCAATTATGCTAACGAGCTAATTTGCACCTTTTATTTATTTAAACCTATTAATTTATTTGAATCAAGTCGATGCGTTAATTAAACACCGTTGAATGTACATTGATATATATGCATATTTCTCACTGGTATTAAGGAAGGGATTGATTGCTCGCTAAGTAAATGCAAATACATTGAGCAAGAACATAAACATCAAAGAGCCAATGACCCTTAACCCTCTCATTCCTACCTGGAGTCACGGTGACTCTATTTAGCCAGTTGGAGTCATTATTACTCTCGAAAGGGAGTCCAGCCTACATGTGACTCTATGTCAATATTGACTCCATTTGAAGAGTCACAAGACTCCCTTGAAGAGTCATGCATCATGACTCTCCAAAGGAGTCAGTAAATATTGACTCTCCAAGGGAGTCATGTGACTCTCCAAACAGAGTCAATATTGACATAGAGTCACATGTAGGCTGGACTCCCTTTATAGAGTAACCCTGACTCCAGTTTGGCTTTCAGTGAAGGGGGGCACATTTTTGCTCTATCATCGGAAAATATCTCAAACCGAGAGATAGCACGGCGTTTAGGAATAAATTTAGTCCTCTGTCCGGTACAATTTAAAGAAACAACAAGCGTCTGGAAGTACGGACAATTGGTGTATATAGAAGCGGACGGCCAAAGGTGATGACAGAGGCAGCGGAGCGAAACCTAGCAACACGATGCAAGCGATCACCGTTCAAACCCGCCACACATCTCCGCTGTAATATCCTTGAAGCTACCGGCACTGCCCCTACCATTTCTACCGTCAAACGGCGACTCGCGGATGATGATCTCTCGGCATAATGGGCATATCGTCCTAGATCAGTGCCCACTGCTTCAGCCAAGACATATCAGAGCCAGGAAAGGGTTTGCAAAAGATTATCAGTCTTGGGATGAAGATGACTGGAGGAACGTTCTCTGGTCAGATGAATCTAGATTTTGTCTTTTCCGCAGTGTTGGCAAGGGGTACGTGAGGACATCAACTAGCAAATCACTTGACCTGCGCTAAACAAAGCCAACAGTTAAACATCGCGGAGGTAGCATCATGGTTTGGGGATGTTTTTCTCGCGCTGGTGTTGGTGATCTGGTACTTGTTGATGGCACCATGAATAAGGAAAAAATATCTGATCATCCTAGAGGATAACATGCTACCATCTGCACATCGTTTGATTGACCAGCTTTTACTTATCAGCAAGATAACGCCCCGTGTCATACAGCAGGTTTGATTCAAGATTGGTTTCGGGACCCAACACCAGCTGCATTACAAGAATCGGGTGAGGATGGGAGCTTCGATGTGTTGGAATGGCCTTCTCAGTCGCCCAATCTTAACCCATAGACAATTTTTGGAATACCATACAGGGTGTCCCAAAAAAATGTTAACACTCCGGGCACATAAGATATCTCAAATGGACAGGAACACACGGGTCTAACCTTGATGTACTATGAAGCTGAGTAAATAAGCTTTCATTTGCATTTTATTGCGTTCCAATTGGTTATTTAGAACGGGAGATATGCTTCAGCAAACATGAGGAAGCAAAATCGGCTTGGTCCAATCCTCTCAGTATGAAAGTAAAGCTTTTAAAATGCACGAAGCAAGAAGCAACATGATTAAGTCACACACACATCAGTTAATTTCTTCTTTGTTCTTTTCAACGCATTCTTTCGATTCTTTTCAAGCTTAAAAGACATAAATAAATATATTCCACATAAATTGATTTATGGTTAATTTCAGTGCAATACTAGTTTTATTTCAGTGCAATATTAGTTTATTTATTTAATTGGATGGACCATTTCAACAAAGAACATGAAATGTTTCAATTTAAATTTTAAAGACTGACAGCTACCCATTGCACATGGAAAAAGAGTATAGAACTTGAACTCATGACAAAATACCTATAATACCTATATAATTTATGTGGAATATATTTATTTATGTCTTATGTGCCCGGAATGTTAACATTTTTTTGGGACACCCTGTAGAAGAAGATTTGAAGAAGAGAGCAGTTAAGCCAAGATCCAAGAGTCAGCTCTTTGAAGAGGGTTAAGATTTCATGGGAAAACTTGTCCCCAGTTTACCTCATGTATCTCACCGACAGTATGATTCATCGATGTCGCGATATCATCAGAGCAAGAGGATTTCACATCGACTACTAACTTTAGTTCCCAAGACAGCCCTTTGCTAATCCATAACACAACAGCCCTTTAGGGCTACCCAATCTTCCAAAAAGAGATGACCTATTATTGTTTTCCATTAATAAAAAGAAAGAAAGAAAAACAAATCCCTACATTTCCCCAAATAAAGAAACCACACAAATTAAACACACCGAAACAATATTCCACACTTTAATATTACACATGTTCGAGAGGTTACAATTTCTAAATCTGATCATCGTATGATCACATAATTGATATAACCCTTTGACAAGATTTCTTAGCTACATTTTGATACTTCATTTGCCACCAAATGCTATAAATTGTTGAAGATTTATGAAAAAATGGTAGTTCCAAAATGACACCATTTTGTTAAAATTACGCGCAATGCATTGCATGCATGGACAAGGGGCAACAATGGGAGGTTTGTTGATTGACTGTATGCACGGACTATTTAGGCGGGCTATTCAATTCAAATCTCGACACGCAAGTATCCGAACGTGCGTACGTTATGACTTCAACATTCTTCATAAAACATTGTAAATCTTGCCATATTTAAACTCTTTGGTAGCAAATAAGGGTTCAATGTGTGTCTAACAAAGTTATGCAAATGTGTATATAAATTATATTATCATATGAGAAGTCAGAACTGTTCTGACTTCTCTTGTGTTAAGCATCAGCATTTATTAAACATCATCATGCAATAACACAGTGTGTCAATGGGTCCCCGGTTGTTTATCATTTTATTGGTAGTATATTGGTGCGGTATTACTTTTGAGTGTCAGTGTATCTATTTACATTACAGCAGTGACATCTTGTGACTTTAACTTGACAGCTGTAATTGCAGACTAGTGCAGAATCATGACACAAGTGGCAGGATATATTATCAATGGATTATTTTTGGTAAGTAGACAGGGCTGGCAATATATTGACGGTTCTACCCATCACAGACAATACCACGCAACGTATACTATCAATGGTTATTACGTTCAAGACCATTTGGCCTATTTCCACCTGATTCGCAAGTGGATAATGCCACAATTTCTCCGATTATCATACGTTTACCAAAACATTGCCCGCAAGCAATTATGTGAGTTTACACATATTTTACTTTCTTAATGAAATTTGACTTATCAGAATCGACTGTCCTGCAGTCTGAAATCTGTATTTTCCGTAAAAGCCCTCACAGAACTTAAACAAATCATAACGGAAATCTTCTTCCAAGTTACGGGGGAAATCAAAGATACATGCTGTCCCAAATTGATTATTACCCATCGGTGCCCAAAGTTAATTATTTTGATCTTCAAAATCATTGGGATCATGTTCATTGTTTTTTCATCATCTTTGACATACTGTACACTTTCATTATAATCTTAGATCATGAATATCGGAATTATCAAACTCACGATACACTCCATTATGCAAGACATGGTGATTTCACCTTTTAGACTAAAGGTGAAATAAACTTACAAATAAACAACTTACAAAATAACAATGATATTAATCTCTTTTGTTATTTCTATTTTAACTGTTGTTGGTTATGATTGTTCATATCGTGAACAATTCTTTAATTTGAAGTGTAAAAGACGTTCGTCACACTTGAGTTACCCATGCATTGTTTTAATTAACAAGTATTTGTAGGGACTTTTGACTAGCTAATGAAGTGGTATTGGGTGAATTAGCAGTGGCTTAGATTTCATTTTCACATTGGATGATGAAGTGGAGGTTAAAAAGTAAGAGACTATTTAATTTTTACCAATTTTGTAAGAAGCTCCATTCCAATATGAAAAAAGAAGTCTAAGCCACTGCTAAAGTATTAATGACCACTTCTTTTAAATGCCACTACAGTTTAGAAACAAAGCCTGTGATCACTAATGTGTGACGATACATTTTTGATTCTTCAAATTGAATGAAAGTGAAGAATATTAATAATTTGAACAACCATAACAAACAACAGTTTAAAATAGAAAGTAACAGCTGACAGGAGATTTAGTGAATATGTTTGTTTCTTTCAAACAAGTTTTAAACACACACACATTTTGTTTTCACTTTGCCAAAAAAGGGGAATAACCCATGTATTACACAATGGAGTGTAACCTCAGTTAAATAAGTCCGATATTCATGATCTAGACATTTTTATGAAAGGATACAGTATGTCAAAGATGATGGCAATTTAAAACAACGGACCTTAATCTCATTGATTTTGGTGATGAAAAATAATGAATGAACCTTTGGCATAGATTAATCATTTTGGGACAGCCTCTAGATAGAGGGCTTTCCATTAATAAGATCACATGATATACCTTTAATCATTGTAGTACCAGTCTTGCCATAATTATAAGGTACATCTTGGTTTTTAAATGGGTCTTTAAAATGTTATTTTTATATTAAGTTGCCCGTTAGGCGGAGGAGTGGGGATTGTGTCGATTCCCGCAACTGACGCAAAATTGAATACGTAAAAGTATAAAAATGGATAGGTAACCACACTCCGTGTTTTACACTATATAAATGTCACAACATTGCAGGGGGAGGGCATGACAAGCAGGGGGTATTGGGGCGTATTGCGCGACGCGAAACGAGCAAAAATGTGTCTTTCGTTGTAGAAGTTACCTGCGATTAGCTTAATTGTTCTGAATTAGATATTTCAGACCAATCTAAATGCATGTTTATCTCCATTTTTGAATTAATTTAGGGACCTAATAATTAAACACAGGGAGCCTCGAAAAAGTGGATACCTTCTTTTCGGGCAGTGTTTATATAGGTGTAAGTATCTACTATGTCTGCCAATGATACTAAACAAACAACTTTATGATACAAAAGTATACTGATTTGAGTTGTCTTTCATGCTATATACTATTATCATGATTATAGGTCGCCTCTATCCACATTATTGTGATATCAACTCTTGCCATACAAGGAACGTTTGCTGAAATTAACCAAGCAATTGAAGAACATCACCCTTCTAAGATCATATTTACGTACATGATGCCGGCTGAAGGCATTGTCTTGGGAATTATTGGCATCGTTGGCTGCTGTTCAGCTAAGTATCTACACGGTTTATGCTTGGTGTCGGTAAGCATGAAATTAATATTAATGAAATGTTTGTATTGTATCCACAAATGCCAAGCCCCTTACATTTAACCCTTACCTTTTGTCATTATAAATGATGAATTCTTGGATGAGTTCTAACGTATTAGAACTGAAATTGCACCTAGAACACAAATCCCCTGACCAGGCGCATTGATGTTGGCTAATCCAAAATAAATAATCGGTACCAAAAATCTGAGATGTACATTAAATGGGCACATTTCACCTACGTAGTCGATTACTTATTTATAAAGATGTGTGGAAGGCCATATAGGATGCTGTTACTGTGGTAGATGTATATGGAATAGACTCAAAAAGCTACGAGTATAATAGCTTTTGTATTCATTTTGGATTTGTCTACCTAGTTTCAGAATTTTCTAAAGTTAAATAGCATTTACGGAAATCAACTAATTTGTGAAATTTAGGCTCAATGTGTGCTTGTTCCTGTCGTTGAAACTATGACAGTGCTTGACCGATGTACATACCTTTACAGTTACGGCGGCAGCAATCCAGATATAAAACCACTCTTAAAAGGACCAGTAACTACCAACCTTCACCTCAAAATTTATCGCCAGTAGTATTTATAACACCTTTACCCTGTGACTTTGCTTTCAACAACTTAACACTT
>JAYJML010000318.1:0-30000 GCA_035610835.1 Ophiura sarsii | reverse complement strand
TGAATAGAATCTGTACATTTAGCATTACGTGGTAGACTGTTACACGTGGAATCACCTGCGGGGTTTTGTGAATGACATGCCCATCAGTGTCGACTGTAAAGTGTCTTTATATGCTGATGACAGTGGCTTGCTGGTTTCTGGTTCACAATTAATGCGGATAAGCTAAGTCAATAGTTAGAAAATTGCAGGCAATGGCTGATTGATAACAACCTCTCCCTTCATCTTGGTAAGACAGAGACTATTTTATTTGGTACAAAGAGCCTGGAAGCTAAATTCTGTTGGTGATTTCTCTGTCATTTGTAATGGTAATATGGTTAACACCTCTTCATCTGTCAAGTAGTTAGGGGTCACCTTGACATTACTCTTTCAGGGGATTCGATTGCCTTAAATGTCATCACAAAGGCCAGCGGGAGACTCGAATTCTTATACAGGCACGCTGATTGTTTAAATTTAAAAACCCGCAAGACACTGTGTTCAATTTCAGTTCAATTTCAATTCAATTTCAATTTATTATAAAATAACATCGTGGCCAAAGGCCAAATTGAGCATTTTTTACAATATAAAAACATCATCAAAAATACATAAAATAAATGATAAAACAGCGATAACATATAAAATACATAATAATGATTGCAAATCCCCACATAAAAATTATAAAATCCCTTAAGAATCCTCACACACATTTTACAAGCAAATTAAATAAAATACTCACACCAGAAGTGTACACTCACCCCCATACATAAACCCTTTTTACCACACAATTCGACAACACATGTATCCACTAAGCATGCCCTCATACACAAACACACACCCCACCTCTAACAAACAACATTGCACATTAGCCCCCCCCCCCCTCCCCACCACCACCCCTCCCACCCCCACACACACAGTATGATAATAACCTAAATTGCACATTAACGACAAATCTCAACATGTAAAAATGTAAACAGTTCATAAAATTACAATACATGTATACTGGGTAGTCACCTAAAATGAATTGTTCAAAAGATTGACAAAACATCGCGTAATCTGCTGCCATGAACTTCAGTTCAAAAAGTTGACAAGCAGACAAAGCATCATCATAAGATGAGTAATTACGGCCAAGGATAGTTTTACATGCCCTTCCTTTTCTGAATTCTTTCAATTTCACACCTTTGTTTTGCTGTAATACTTGAGTGCCAAATAGGGGCAGCATATTCAAGTACTGCGGAGCGGTAAATATACGCGACAGTCTTTCGTCAGAATCGATCACATGCATATGTTTACGCCGAGCTATAGTATGTATTTGGTTGAACGCCGGATTGAATGTGAGGACTAAAGGTATTCTGCTGTTCTTTTGTGAGTAGTGTGTCCTTGTCGCGTTTCTTGGATTTGGTAAATTGTTTTTTGATTAGATACTCGAGGTATTCACGTTTGAGGAGAAAACTTTTAAGGTGATTGTGGCCAAAAAGGTCCAAAGATGCTGTTTGTATAGGCTCTAAGCGGATGGAGCTGCCTTTAAGTACTAGTAGTCATCTCAACTGGGTCAGGAATAGATTCTCCATGCTCGGTGTTGATTTCAGTCTTAATCTGCATGAGATGCCAGCATTAAACTGCTCTAGTATATTGTTGAAGATATTCGCAAATCGATGAAACAATGGTCGAAGAAATACTTGACAGTTCTGAATAGAATACGCCAGTGGTTAAGTCCCTCTTTATCTCAAGATTCAGTCATCTGGTTCAGGCCATCCCCAATCCAGATTACAACTTGATACATGAGCTTAACAATATGTTTCTCAATGTTATATGGAAAGGCAAGACGAATAGGATTTGCAGAGACCAGATGTGTGGTGATAATGACGAAGGTGGCACAAACATGATCCAAGTTGGTATATTTTTCAATGCTTTGAAAATATCATGGATTAAGCGTCTTCTAAGGGCTGGTAAATAACATGTTTCTGTATTTCACACAACTGAAGGACATGGGTAGCTTTTTCTGCGGTACCCGTAGGTGGACTAGTTCTATTAGTAAGATGAGCAATACTTTTTGAAGGAAGTTTTTTCTTGCCTGGAATTAGTTTCAGCAACACATGAAGCTAAACGATTACAGCGAAGTTCTACGGTCATGGAACAATCCTAAGATTAATATTGGTGGAAATGTTGTTTTCTATTCCAGTTGGGTTCAAATTGGCATTCTCTATATTAATGATCTCATGGATCCAGATTTTAGAACAAACTTTCTTG
This sequence comes from Ophiura sarsii, assembly GCA_035610835.1. Taxonomy (NCBI): domain Eukaryota; kingdom Metazoa; phylum Echinodermata; class Ophiuroidea; order Amphilepidida; family Ophiuridae; genus Ophiura; species Ophiura sarsii. The sequence continues at coordinate 27,777 of JAYJML010000318.1, read as the reverse complement.
AGTACCATGGGCTCACACGTGCAATTAGTTTTAGAAATGTGTAATTGTTTGCGAATGTTAAGCCTGTTGCCAACCCATTTATTCATATATACATTGATATTCTATTGAAAGATAAAAAAGGGCTGTAGACGTATCTATAAAATCCTTTTACCCAATTTCAATAATAAAGCCAAGATACAATGGTGGCAAAAACTTCAGTACATCGACGATAACAAATGGAAAACTATCTGCAACGCGCCATTTAAATGTACTGGGGATATCAAGCTAAGATGGTTTCAGTTTCGAATAACTCAGCATATCCTGAGCACAAACTGCTTCCTTAAGATGATAAAGGTGTCCAGCGACGATCGATGTTATTTTAGTGTAATCAGGTCAGGAAACAATTCATCATACGTGTTCTGTATGTGTTCTCTCACTAATACCATTTTGAGAAAGCTCGAGGATTACTATTCAAATGTAAAATTAGGGTTTCGCTGTGCGATATTGACATTCTCTTTGGCAAATTCCCCATTAGTAAACATCCTGGTCTTAATAACATCATATTGATTGCGAAATTTGCTGTATTCAGAAATAGGTGCATTTGTTCAAAACCGTCATTTCAATATATCCAACATGATATCACTAAGTACCATAACACTGAAAAACACATGGTGGGAAAATCTCTAAAGAATACCCTCTATACAAGATAATGGGACGTTTTCCACATGCTTTTTGTATAATTGAATTTATATTTTGTAATTTAGTGTATGTTTTAGTACGTTATCCGGTATTTATGCATACTAACCATAGTTTGGCATTCGATATATAGTTTACTTATTGATGTTACAGGTATCCACACACATTATGTATAATAACTGATTTGTAATCATATATTTTCTGTATATTTAATTTGTTATAGCAGATGAAGAAAAAAAGTATAAAAAAGAAGAAAAAGTAACAACCACCAGGGTTTTTGATAAAACAATTGTACAACATATCGTTATTTTTATATCTTTAGATCGAGAGACGTGAACACAGTCAAATTAACGGAATGGGAAAGCCTTCTGAATTATCTTTTAGTTTAAATAAAGATTTATGCTAAACACAATATTATATGAAAGCAATGATATGAAACCCGTGTACCCATTTAGGAACACCATGTAGTAAACATTTACTAGTACATTTGTCTTTGCGTACTATAGTGGTCTATTTTTGTAACAGTAAACTGAGTATGTTAATTTCCTGTTTCAGTATATTACGCTGGTTCTCGTGGCTGTTGTTGCTAATTCAATTGTCTTCAAAGTGGTTTACTTTGATTTAGGAGATATGGAACATGAGGGAAAATCTTCAGATGGTGGAATATTTGCGTGGAATGCTAAGATTGTTCTAGTTGTCACTTACGTACTTCAAGTAAGTTGTAAACATAATGTGTTGGATGAATCGTTTAGGCTCAATATGGTACCAAACTTGCCACCAAACAACAAAGATAAGCCATGATTAGCACCATTTAATGAAAATCCGTGCCGTTTTCAAATTCACATTTTCAACAAATTCCTACCTCTTTACAATCAAATAGCCCGCTCGCTCAGGCACGTCCAAACGCAGTTGCATTGTGATAAATATCCTTTTATTCCTGGCCATTCAATTTCCACGCACAGCATTTTCTCGCCGCTTGCGTGCGTTGAAAATTTGAATTTTGAAACGTCACGGATCTTTATTAAATGGTGTAATAATGGTTTATCTTTGTTGATTGATGGCATATTTGGTATCAAATTGTTCTAAAAAGATAATATATATGCCTATCTTGCCTGTCTGAACAACAGCTAATCGGAAGACACTCTATAGGACATAAACAAAGTGTATGACTTTCTTTTGTTCAGCACTTTATTTACTATTTCCTTTCTCAGTGCGAATACAGACGAATTAGATGGACGAGGTATTGTTATGAAATACAAAACAGGTTGATTGATTTTCGAGCTGTAGCGACGTGGTCTAATGAATACGTCGTTAGACTTCTAATGATTGTTTTGTGAGGGTTATAATTCCCATGGGTGGCGTGTTTTTGTTCTGATTTTTGTTTTAATGTTTTAATTGTAACAATCTCAGCCCCATGCATGCAGCTCCATGTCACGCGATTAAGAACACACTAACAAAATAGGTATACGGACGTCTACATGTAAATTGCCATAGGGGATTGTTTACAGTAACCGGTCACTAAATAAATCATTGGGTTTTTCTAAATCAATACTATAGCATTTAAAATGTTAAAACGCTGTTTACAGTGACCGTTCCCTAAATAAATCATTGTTTCTCTAAAGAAAATACTATACAGGGTGACTGAGTCCAAATGAACTTGATCGGAAATGAATATTTGTTTAAAAATAACCCAAACAAATTTGACCAACCAATGATTCAAAAAGCAACTTATTCCGCTCATATGACAAAAGAAATCATTGAAATCAATCAATTATATCAGGAGTTCTTTTTGACTCAACCTGTAGCTCTAACGCCTATGGTTGGATCCAAAATTGTGTGTAATATAAAGTTCCGACATTCCATTTTTGAGTTATGTGAGAAAAAGAGAAAAAAATGCTGATGATTTCTTTTTTTTCACTTTGTCCAGACTGTATTGGCAAATTGCAAAAAACCAACAACAAAAATTAAATTAAATTTCAACTTAATCGCATAACTCAAACGGAACGTCGTATAATGGACTTCATATTACAAACGATTTTAGATTGAGCCATAGGCGTTAGAGCTATAGTATTGTTTTTAGAGAAACAATGATTTATTTAGGGAACGTTTTAAAGCTTTAAAAAAGTTATATTATTGCTTAAGAAAACCCCAATGATTTATTTAGTGACCGGTTACTGTAAACAATTCCCTATGGCAATTTGCATGTATAACTATTTTGTTAATTGTGTTCTAAAACGCATGACATGGAGCTGCATGCATGTTGTTGAGATTACATTGCTTTAATACTTATATTTCATTGATAAATAAACGCGTTACAATTGTAATATTCTAACAAAAATCAAAACATAAACACGCCGCCGGTGTGATTTCTAACCAACTTCCTCAAAAGAGCAATCATTACAAGTCTAATGACTTAAATTATCCATTAGATCACGTCGCTACAGCTCGAACATCAATCGACTTATTTTGTATTTCATAGCAATACCGAAATGAAAAGTGTAAAGCAGGATCTTAATATTTCACTATAGCGTTAAACTTCATCTATAAGCCCCCATTGACTAATAGTTAATAAGCTGAAAATAGATAAAAAGGTATGAGCGCCCTCTTTTGATCTAGAGATATTAATACGAATGAGTTTAGTGTATTCGATATTCAATACGATAAAGTTGTAATACTATCTAAATAATTTCATGGACAGACGAATTGCTCAATTGGTAAAGCGTCAACTTCAGTATCACGAGGTTGGTGGTTCGAATCTCAAGTACACCCTTTGCAATTTCTTTTGAAATCCTAGTGATATAGAAATTAATGCAAACTTGAATGTAAAATTATTACTCAATTATACAAGCTTTATTTTTATTTTTTAAACAACAAGCGCATAATTAATTTGATTGTAAAAAGTAATGATCTTAATAGTCCAACCTTTTTATAAGCTAAAACACATTTATACTACAAATTAACTACAGCAAAATGTATTCATTGGCTTATTTTAAATGTTTCACACAGTAATCTTAAACGTTTCCTTCATCATGATTTAAGGGAGAATTTAATATGATGATGCATATTAGGTTGGTAGATCAAGTTAAGCAACAAAATGAAAGTAACTATGCAAACCACTACAATCCTGGTCTCACAGGATTATAATTGAATGGCTATTAAATCAATTTATTTCCAATAAGATAGAGGGCCGTCCATTTATACCGACCCATCCATCAATCATACATGTAGTTATAAAACAGTATCTGACATAGCAGTCCTGTTTAGATCAATTGGTAAAGCCGACAGTTTGGGCTACATGTAGGGCAATTGTGATCGCAGGTTCCAGATGACAATTCCTGGTTCGAATCTCACTTCAAGACTTCTTCTTTTGGAAAGGTCATGATTTTCAAATTCTTGACAGTGTTTTATTTTTATTATGAATGAACAAGGAATCTATCTTTTTCGTTGGTTTTTTTTATTTATTTTTTAAACGAAACAAAATTTAATCAAACTGGACACGCAAGCCATGGCCAGTCAATAACGTTTTGACTGTTTGCCAGTTGTCCTCATTGATTCGAAACGCGATATTACACGTTTGGGAGTAATTCTGTTATACCCTTCACAGAGGTATTCATAGTGCATGATTTTTAAGAACGACGCATACTTCCGATGTAGGTGTGTAGGGTATAACAGAATTATGCCCACGTTTGTGCCATACCTATTCTTGGAGAAACACAAAGCACAAAACAAATAAAACAAAACTGAGTGGAAATAATAAAAGAAATCACGCGAAGGACTTATACGGCACCATCCATCTTTTTAAGTCTGTTTAAGTTTTTCGGAACTATAATACACACATTTGACGGATTGCCTTTAAATTGCACGCCTAATGAACATGTCATAGTTTGAGCAGCTCACGCGGTATTGAAGGTCATGCATTACATTCATGTAAATGATAGTATAGTGGCCACGTGTTATTGATTTATAACGGATTAGTTTTAGGATTACGAAACTGTGTCTATAAAGAAGTCCTCTGCCCCAAATTCTACAGACATGCTACATGCTTGTATCGATCTACTGTGAACTAAAGTGCTCAACAAAAGAAAGTCGTACACTTTGTTTAGGTCAATTAAAGTAACTTTTGATTGTTTTTTTACCAAACAGGCTAACTAGACATTTGGATGAATCTTTTAGGCACATTTTGATACCAAATATAACACCTGGCAACAAAGATAAACCATGATTAGCGCCATTTAAAGAAAATTAGTCACTTTTCAAAAGTCACATTTTCAATTACTACACGGGAGGAAAATGTGTGTGGTCGAGGTTCGCCCCGTGTGTGACACTGTTATTAACCAGCCTGACCGGCGGGCAATCGATCACACAGTGCACTACCTTGCGCTGGATGTACACTAGTGAGCGGGATATTTGATTCCGAACATAAAGGGCATTATGTGCTTGTTAACAATTGGTGTTTTCTTCCGCGTAGTGTATTGAAAATGTGACTTTTGAAAAGTGACTAATTTTCTATAAATGGTGCTAATCATGGTTTATCTTTGTTTTTAGGTGTTATGTTTGGTATCAAAATGTGCCTAAAAGATTCATCCAAATGTCTATCTAGCCTGTTTGGTAAAAAAATAATCGAGAGTTACTTTAAATGACCTAAACAAAGTGTACGACTTTCTTTTGTTGAGCACTTTATATACATGTACATGTACATATACATGGTGTGTTTAAAGACTCGAATCAGGAATTGTCATCTAGAACCAACAATGACCAACTACTCACAAAAACCACAACTTAACAAAAGACCATAAGTAGCAGAACTGAAAAGCAGTGAATTGTAATCAACGTATTGTCTCATTGTACTCCATCTATGCATGTCTTCACAAAAATACTAAGTCATTGAAGTTGATTTAAATGTTTGTACTATTTATAAACGATTGTGATAACAGGCGCGTAGCCAGCATTGTCATTCCGGGGGGGGGGGGGGGGGGGGGGGCAAACATCAATATCGCCCCTATTTTTAAGCATTTTCGTAAAAGGTTGCCCCATTTTTTTCTTCTAGTCACTTACCTCGTGAATTTAACGTAAGTGTGGGGGGGGGGGGGGGGGCGGGGGGGGGGGGTGTTAGGTCAAACAATTTCGCACAGTCCAAAAAAAATAAAAAATCGCACAGTCAAAAAAAATCGCACAGTAAATGTACTACATGAACAATTTCTCGTCCCCATTTCTCTTCTCTTTCCCCTCTCCTTCCCCTTTCCCTTCTCTTTCTCCCTCTCATCCCCCTTTCTCTTCTCTTTTTCCCTCTCCTTCCCCCTCTTTCTCTCTTTTCGCCCCTTCTTCTCGTCCCCATTTTTCCGCTTCGCCGTTCCCATTTTAGGTGTCGGGGGGGGGGGGGGGCAATCTGCCCCCGCCCCCTCCCCTGGCTACGCTACTGTGTGATAACATTAAAATTAAAGTTAAAAATAGTAGAAAGAGAGAAAAAAAGAGGGAAAACCCACATTAAAGACAAAGATAGATTCACTATTTATTCATAGTAAAAACAAAGTTAAGAATTTGATATACACCGTAAATATTTATAAACTTTCCAAAAGAAGAAGTCTTGAAGTGAGATTCGAACCAGGTATTGTCATCTGGAACCTGCGATCACAATTGCCCTAGCCCAAACTGTCGGCTTACCAATTGATCTAAACGGGACTGCTATGTCAGATACTGTTTTATAAATACATGATTGATGGGTCGGTATAAATGGAGGGCCCTCTATCTTATTGGAAATAAATTGATTTAATAGCCATTCAATTATAATCCCGTGAGACCAGGATTGTAGTGGTTTGCATAGTTACCTTTATTTTGTTGCTTAACTTGATCTACCAACCTAATATGCATCATCATAATTCTCCCTTAAATCATGATGAAGGAAACGTTTAAGATTTTATACTGTGTAAAACATTTAAAATAAGCCAATGAATACATTTTGCTGTAGTTAATTTGTAGTATAAATGTGTTTTAGCTTATAAAAAGGTTGGACTATTAAGATCATTACTTTTTACAATCAAATTAATTATGCGCTTGTTTTTAAAAAAATAAAAATAAAGCTTGTATAATTGAGTAATACTTTTACATTCAAGTTTGCATTAATTTCTATATCACTAGGATTTCAAAAGAAATTGCAAAGGGTGTACTTGAGAATTGAACCACCAACCTCGTGATACTGAAGTTGACGCTTTACCAATTGAGCAATTCGTCTGTCCATGAAATTATTTAGATAGTATTACAACTTTATCGTATTGAATATCGAATACACTAAACTCATTCGTGTTAATATCTCTAGATCAAAAGAGGGCGCTCATACCTTTTTATCTATTTTCAGCTTATTAACTATTAGTCAATGGGGGCTTATAGATGAAGTTTAACGGTATTTCACTGATTTTGTGTAAACAGGCCCCGTTTCACAAACGGGCCCTGTTTACAGAAAATCAGTAATTTTGATCAATACAATCCTAAGTCACAATCCCAAGTCACGTCTTCCCGAGCCCGTTTTGTAATACAGTGTACTAAAAGGGGGTTCCCTCAACAAATATGCAGAGTGTGCTCGTGTGGTAGCATGGTATAGCTAAAGGTCCCTTCTGTCCATACCAACAAAAGTACAAACATCCCACGCATGACGTCATAAACATGGCCGACCTCAACATGCCGCTGTACAGGGAAATAATATGGGTTGTTGAAGTATGTTACACATTTAGGAGTTTTCAAACCCATCAGTAAAATACATCCGGCCTGATATTTTAACTCTGTGATTGTATTATTATGTTTGTTTTGCAGTTCCTAGGTATGGGCTGGATTATTTGGATTATGTACAAGTTTCCAGATGTGAGAAAGTCGGCCTTTAAATGGCTAAAACGTATTGAGAAATTTGAAGAGAAACATGACGTAATTAATAGAGTTAAAGACTATGATTTAGGAGGTATCGACGCCGTCGATGAAATCGTAGATGCATGACTCTGACTCTGACTCTGACTCGGGCACTAGGGACTCGGGAATTTGGACCCGAGTCCTGTCCGAGTCCAGATAATATTGGCTTATTTTGTTTGCAGTAATAAATACTTATTTAGTCATCCAATCTTCAACAGTTTAGACATAATGTCATATAATATCATCATAAATATATACATCAGAACAGTTAAACATATGTTGTTGAAAATACCTATTGATAACCAATACAAGCATTAACACACAATTCGAGGGAACCTAAAATAAAGTGATAATAACCATGTGCAATCGAAGGCTTTTTGTACTATGATGGTTTTTAGGTTTTTATACTGTTTTAAAAAAATGATAACATTTCTTCCAAAGAGGATATTTCATTGGCACTTTTAAGCTTCCTAGAGCAGCTCTCTTAAAATAATTATGGAATTAGGGATGACATTTTCAGGGAATGGAAATAGGTAAAACGGCAAGGGAAGGGTCACTCTACACTACAGCATATCACAGCTTTTAATCAAGTTTGTAATTTCTCAATCTACGAACTTCTGGACACTTTTTGAATATCTGAATCAATTCTTATGCCTATAAGTATAATTCAAAATGGTATCAACATTTGTCCATGTATGAGGATGCGAAGGTTGACAATGCATCATTATGTTGACATCGTGTTGGCCTATTATAGATAGCAAAATTAATGACATGATCAGAACTTTAAAAATATATAAGGACTCTTGACTCGTACTCGGACTTGGTCTCGGACTCGGACAGTAAGGACTCGGTCTCGAACTTGAACTCGGGTAGGGTGGACTCGACTACGACACTGGTTTGTAACATTCTCGAGTTGTAAACGAACAGGTCAAAATGTCATTACATGGAGTACATTTAAAGCGGAAAAGCGCAATTGTTCATGATGATACATACATGTACATACGTTGATATAGGAATAATTTATCATTTCATATATGTTTTATAGCTAGGTAATGCGTTAACTCACTTTGGATTCCTTAGGGGATGGGGTTTTGGTCTTGGTTGGGAAATATGTGGTAGAGGAAAGGGGAGCTCATTAACATAATTCATGATTCATAATCGTGAGTATTTGTCCTCCCCGATAAGAATACTGATGTTAGCAAATTAAAAACGTGTCCTAAGTGCCACCGGGGCAACCACAGGTCCACCGATTTTCACTGTGTATGCACCACCTGTTGCTAATATTAGCAGACGTTTTAATATATAGGCGATCAAATTTACGCTGATGATACGCAGTTGTTATGAGAGTTTCGATCCGAAGTCAGAGGAAGATATAGCTGCTAAATACAATCATGGATGTGTGCTAACAGATTAAAGCTCAATGATTCTTAAACAGATCAGAACTTTTCTTGATTGCTTCTTCTAGGCTTGCACACACTGTATCTCAACTTGATCTTCACCTGAATATCGGTGGCTCTGTCTTTGCCGCACCAAAGACTGTTATAACCCTTGGCATTGTACTTGACTCTAGTCTCTCAATAAAAGATCATGTAAGCACATTTATGTAAAAGTATTAATTTTCATTTTACAAATGTGTGGAGAATCCGTTTAATATGGATAAATCAACTTGTGTACATGCAGTGAGATATTTTATTCTTTCTCTTTTGGACTATGGCAACTCATTGCTTGGCGGTTTGTCTGTGACCGAAACTCGGCGTTTACAATAACTGCAAAATCGCAATGCGCGTCTTATTTACCATGTCGGCAGACGAACTACCGCGGAACCACTGTTCCGGGAATTGCATTGGTTGCTTATCCAGCAGAGGTTTGAATTCAATATATTGGTGCTGTATTATATTACGTGGTAATGCTATTAACTATAGACTGGACACACAAGGTTTACGGGGAGTATACTTTACTTTATTCATCCATCTTGGTTAGCATGTAGAGACGAGACCTATTGAAATAGCGACCTCTACAATACCACTGCCAGAGGGTGGTATAATATGAGATCCCCCTTTTATAGAGGAAAGAGTAATTTGTCCTAAGTATCATTGATCATTGTTCTTGAACTTGATGGTATCTTAAATAAACTGAATCAATAAATTCAAATGATGATAGTCCGAGTGTGCATTCTGTTAAAGCTGTATCATATTCAACGTAGGTTGAACTCCAATGTTCCGATAGTTGTTCATTAAATCAGTTCGGCATTTAATGACTGGTGATGATCCACACAGGATAGTGATGTATAATAATTGTTCACGTAGAATGGTATCCGTACAGGATAATAATTGTCCGCATAAGAATGGCGGTACCATATAGGAAAATGAGTGTCCATGTAGAATGGCGGTATCTGTATTGTCCATGTAGAATAGTCACATGATGATGCATGTTTGTACTCTCAGTTAAAATGTCAAAACTAACTACAACTACAATTCTAATAACTCCAGAAGAAAAATAATTAATTAAGAAGTTATTGACGTTTTTATATAACGTATCTGCACAAACAAATTAATGGTCAGTGCAATAACATCGTAAGTGGCAGATACGTTATAATTGCACTGAGAACAACCTGCGAACAGGGTGCAATATAACACCGTAAGTGGCAGATACGTTATAATTGCACTGATAACAACTTGAGAACAGAGTGCAATACTGACGTAAGTGGCAGATTCGATGTTATTAGTAGCCCAATTTGTAGCCCAATTGAGTGACGCAATAGAATACGAGGTTATTGGAATCATTTGTATACCATTGGTTAGCTCTGCTGGCATCGCCTAGAATTCCCATAATTCCCATTAATAGTACTGTATTTTAATCCAATTTCTAGAAACACTTCAGCAGGTCAATTATCTACCAACACTGTCTCTATGCAGTTCACCAGATGGTCCATACTGCTGTGTGTGATGTGTTTTGATCGCCTAGAATTCCCATAATTCCCATTAATAGTACTGTATTTTAATCCAATTTCTAGAAACACTTCAGCAGGTCAATTATCTACCAACACTGTCTCTATGCAGTTCACCAGATGGTCCATACTGCTGTGTGTGATGTGTTTTGATACTAGAAGCAGCAGGCTACGTCTGCTGCTAAAATCCTCGCTGGTCACTGCCTTGGCATCAATTAGTAATATGAGCAGTTTATCATTGGTCTGAAGTCACTGTAGTAGCATGGTCAGTACCAGTGATGTATACATGCACTAGTATACATGTATACATGTAGTCTGTACATGCAGTAGTTCCATGATGCAGACAAGGCAGTGTATGGTTGGTGAGGGGATGGGGTGGGTTGATATGGTTGGTGAGGGATGGGGTGGGTTGATGGGTTGATGAAGGGGCGGGACTAAGAGAGCTCTGTAGCAGAGCTAACCATTGGTAGGAAACTCTAACGGTGTTGCCATATAAATATTATCATCAGTAATGCCAACCCATCCATTTAGAAGCCCAATTAGGCTATCGTTTGGGTGACAATAGATAGGGGATTCGGATTCGATACTCCCAATTTATACTACACTGTTGCCATGAAATATTATTTCAAGTTGCCAAATCAACCATAGCCTTCCAAGTGACGAAATAGAATACGAGGTTCTTGAAATCAATTTTTATATACCATTTGGGTAGAAAACTCTTATCGTCGCTATTCTTTCAGAACCTTGTATGTTTTTCTGGCCCTTCAGCATGTATAAAGTAAAACTGCAAATGGTTATGCATAGGAAGAGTTGCTTTTTTACATGTTCCGGGGCAAGAAAACTTACAAGGTTTTGATAGATGTGATTTTGTCACTTAATAATGTTTAGAGCAGACCGCCTAAATGTACATATATAGGAAGTATTACTTTATACATGCTGAAGGGCTGGAGAGCGATACAAGATTTTGAAAGATAGCGACGTTATGATGTTGCCATATAAGATTTATCATCAGTGATGCCAACCAATCCATTTAGTAGCCCAATTAGGCCAACAACAAAAAATGTAATGTTGTCCTCTACCGCCCGCTCGTCAGCTCGTTGTTTCTTCTTCTTGTTTCTTCTTCTTGTTTCTTCTTCTTGTTTCTTCTTCTTGTTTCTTCTTGTTTCTTCTTCTTGTTTCTTCTTCTTGTTTCTTCTTCTTGTTTCTTCTTCTTCTTATATTAGTCGAGAAACGACTAATATACTGTATTTGTCCTGTTTCTTTCTTCTTTCTTTCTTTTTCTGTCATGGGACCTATAGCTCCGTAACCATTGACCCGATTTTAACCATATTTTGTCATAAGAACCCTTATGTGCACCACTACTCAGGTTGTAAAGCATAAGGGGTCAAAGGTCACACAGGGGTCACTAGGGGTCAAAACGTGATTTTTACTAAAAACGCATTTGCAATTTAGTGAAATGACCTAGGATCGTCAAAATTGGTCCACATATTCCTTTTGACCGTACGCATGTACAAAAGAACGGTTTTTAAAATTAAAAATCATTTGGGGTCACTAGGGGTCAAAATGTAAATTTTACTCCATTCACTCAAAACCCTACTTGTCCGAGGGAAAATGACTGATGATACTCAGAATTGGTCAAAAGATTCCTTTGATCAATGTTCATATAGGGTCTTTCCACACTAAAAGTGACATGTCAAACGAGGTCACTAGAGGTCATTGAACTTTACAGAGGAAAAATATAAGGCATGCTCCGATTTTGACCGGGTTTCTTTTATTTTGTGGGCATTGATAAGACAAGAACAAAAGTTAATCATACCATTAAGATCAAAGGTCAAGAAAAGGTCACTAGGGGTCAAAATGTACATTTTCACTCCTCGCACTCAAAATACTACTTGTCCAAGAGATAATGACCTATGATTGTCAGAATTGGTCAAAAGATTCCTCTTATCCATGTCCATATAGGGTCCTTCTCCACTAAAAGTGACATGTTACACGAGGTCACTAGAGGTCATTGAACTATACAGGTGAAAATCTTAAGACATGCTCCGATTTTAACAAGACTACTTTTTTCTTGTGCGCATTGATCAGCCAAGCAAAAAAGTCAATTACAAGTTTTGGGTCAGAGGTCAAGAAAAGGTCACTAGGGGTCAAAACGTGATTTTCACTAAAAACGCATTTGCAATTTAGTGAAATGACCTAGGATCGTCAGAATTGGTCAACATATTCCTTTTTACCGTACGCATGTACAATAGTTTGGTTTTTAAAATCAAAAAATATTTGGGGTCACTAGGGGTCAAAATGTAATTTTTTCTCCATTCACTCAAAATGCTACTTGTCCAAGAGGAAATGACCTATGATTGTCAGAATTAGTCAAACGATTCCTCTCATCCATGTTCATATAGGGTCCTTCTCCACTAAAAGTGACATGTCACACGGGGTCACTAGAGGTCATTGAACTATACAAGTGAAAATCTTAAGACATGCTCCGATTTTGACGAAACTACTTTTTTCTTGCGCGCATTGATAAGCCAAGAAAAAAAGTCAATCATAAGTTTGGGGTCAAAGGTTAAGAAAAGGTCACTAGGGGTCAAAAAGTGATTTTCACTTAAAACGCCGTTGCAATTTAGTGAAATTACCATAGGATCGTCAGAATTGGCCAACATATTCCTGTTGACCGTACGCATAAACAATAGTTCGGTTATTAAAATCAAAACTGAACGCTGATTGGTTCCAACAAATACGCACATCCCCGCTCTCTAACTACCAAATCCGCTAGACTAATATCCGCGATCTCCGATCGCAGCTTATGTCTAGTTCTTTCTTCTTCTTCTTTCTTCTTCTTCTTTCTTCTTCTTCTTCTTCTTTCTTCTTCTTTCTTTTCCTTCTTTCTTCTTCTTCTTTCTACTTCTTCTTTCTTCTTCTTTCTTCTTCTTCTTTCTTCCGTCATGTGACCTCTAGCTCCGTAACCATTGAGCCGATTTTGACCATATTTGGTCATAAGTACCCTTTTGTGCACCACTACTCAGGATGTAAAGCATAAGGGGTCAGAGGTCAAACGAGGGTAAGTAGGGGTCAAAACGCCATTGCAATTTAGTGAAATGACCTAGGATCGTCAGAATTTGTCAACATATTCCTTTAGACCGTACGCAAAAAGTTCGGTTTTTTAAATCGAAAAATGTTTGGGATCACTATAGGTCAAAATGTAAATTTTCACTCCATTCGCTCAAAATACTACTTGTCCGAGAGAAAATGACTGATGATACTCAGAATTGATCAAATGATTCCTTGGATCCATGTTCCTATAAGGTGCTTCTTCACTAAAAGTGACATGTCACTAGGGGTCATTGAACTATACAGGTGTAAAACAGAAGACATGGTCTGATTTTGAGCGGGCCACTTTTTTCTTGTTCGCATTGATAAGCCAAGAAAAAAAGTCAATCATAAGTTCTTGGTTAAAGGTCAAGAAAAGGTCGCTAAGGGTCATAACTTAAATTTTAACTCCATTCACTCAAAATACTACTTGTCCGAGAGGAAATGCTGATGATTGTCAGAATTGGTCAAAAGATTCATCGTATCAATGTTCATATAGGGTGCTCCCCCACTAAAAGTGACATGTCACGCGGGGTCACTAGGGGTCATTGAACTATACAGGTGTTAAACTGAAGACATGCTCCGATTTTGACCGGTCTACTTTTTTTCTAATGCGCATTGAATGCCAAGAAAAAAAGCCAATCATAAGTTTGGGGTCAAAGGTCAAGAAAAGTTCATTAGGGTTCAAAATGTATTTTTCAACTACTTCAGGGCTGAATTTTATAAAAACAATTATCAAATATAGTACAATATCCATGATCTAAGATCACAATTATCTCTAGTTATATTAGTCGAGAAACGCCTAATATACTGTACAGGGTGTATCAAAAAATTAGGACACTTTTTGATGATGGTTTAAATCCTTGTTAAGTCACTAAAGCATGACCAATTTTTATTTCAATGTAAAGTACAACCGATAAAGATAAAATCCTGAAGAGATGAGAAAAATCCATCATTAATTAAGGAAATTGTGACCTATTAGGCAAGGCAATCTATTTTGTAGTATGTACAATGGTCATTCAGACAGTAACAGTAGAGTAACATGAACGCGCACACTATTTTTGCAAATATCATGGTAATGAACCATCTACAGTGGGTTCGAGAACTTTTTTAATTTTCACAGAATATGCATGCATCTGATTTGTGGATTATTTAGCCAGTATTGATTTGTGCCAGAATTAAATGGATTACCAAACTAATCTTTGCGATTGACTGATAGCTTATTTTCTATGTTTATAATTATTGTAACGTATTGAAACGTAAACCATGTTATTTACTGGTATATACATGTACATCCCATTGTATAAACCAGTAAATGACATGGTTTACTCAAATTATGCTAGTTTTCTTATTTTCATTGGATTGATCTCATATTTTTAGGATATCATGATAATTAATTGGGCTTTACATTGAGACTAAATTGGTCATGTTCCAATGATTATAACAAGTATTACACCGTCATGAAAAAGTGTCCTAATTTTTTTGATACACCCTGTATTCGTCCTGTTTCTTTCTTTTTCTGTCATGAGACTTATAATAGCTCCGTAACCATTGAGCCGATTTTGACCATATTTGGTCATAAGAACCCTTATGTGCACCACTACTCAGGTTGTATAGCATAAGGGGTCAAAGGTCACACAGGGGTCACTAGGGGTCAAAACGTGATTTTCACTTAAAACGCGTTTGCAATTTAGTAAAATGACCTCAATCATTATTTTGGGTCAAAGGTCAACAAGGGTTCATTATAGGTCAACATGTTAATTTTCACTCCAGTCACTCAAAATGCTTTTTTTTCATGAGGAAATGACCCATGATTATCAGAATTGGTCAAAAGATTCCTTGTATCCATGTACACATAGTGTCTGAAGCGATTAAAAGTGATATGTCATATGGGGTCACTAGAGGTCATTGACCTAAACATGGGGTAAAATGTAAGACATACTCCGATTTTGACCGGTCATGTCTCATTTTGTAGGTATTGATGAGACAAGAAAAAAAGTTAATCATTATCTTGGGGTCAAAGGTCAACAAGGGGTCACTTTAGGTCAAAATGTCAATTTTCACTCCCGTCACTCAAAATGCTATTTTTTCGGGAGGAAATGACTGATGTCTGTCAGAATTGGTCAAAAGATTCCTTCTATCCATGTTTATATAGGTTGTTCAGCGATTAAAAGTGACATGCTATAATTATGGGGTCACTTTGTCAGACTTGGTCAAAAGATCCATGACTGTCAGACTTGGTCAAAAGATTCCTTCTATCCATGTTCATATAGGTTGTTCAGCAATTAAAAGTGACATGTTATATGGGGTCCCTTTGTCAGAATTGGTCAAAAGATTCCTCGGATCGTGAACTCGGGGTCAAAGGTCAAAAGGTCACTAGGGGTCCAACATAACACGCTCGACTAATATTTGTGATCTATGATCACAGTCCATGTCTAGTTCATTCTTTCTTTCTTTCTTCTTCCGTCATGAGACCTATAGCTCCGTAACCATAAAGTCGATTTGGTCATAAGTACCCTTATGTGCATCACTACTCAGGTTGTAAAGCATAAGGGGTCAAATTTCACTATGGGTCAAAACGTGATTTTCACTACAAACGCCCTTGGAAATTTATCAAAATGACCTAGGATCGCCAGAATTGGTCAACATATTTATTATGACCGTGCGCATATACAATAATGAGGTTTTTAAAATCAAAAAAAAATTG
Source organism: Ophiura sarsii (assembly GCA_035610835.1). Classification (NCBI taxonomy): domain Eukaryota; kingdom Metazoa; phylum Echinodermata; class Ophiuroidea; order Amphilepidida; family Ophiuridae; genus Ophiura; species Ophiura sarsii. The sequence goes on along the minus strand of JAYJML010000318.1, from coordinate 11,464 downwards.
GGGTCATTAGGGGTCAAAATGTAAATTTTCAATCCATTCACTCAAAATGCTACTTGTCCGAGAGGAAATGACCTGTGATTGTCAGAATTGGTAAAAAGATTCCTCTCATCTGGTTAGGGGTCAGGAGTCACGAGTCAGGAGTCAGGAGTCAGGAGTCAGGAGTCAGGAGTCAGGAGTCAGGAGTCAGGAGTCAGGAGTCAGGAGTCAGGAGTCAGGAGTCAGGAGTCAGGAGTCAGGGGTCAGGGGTCAGGGGTTGGGGTTGGGGTTAGGGGTTAGGGGTTAGGGGTTAGGGGTTAGGGGTTAGGGGTTAGGGGTTAGGGGTTAGGGGTTAGGGTTTAGGTTTAAGGTTTAGGGTTAGGGTTTAGGGTTAGGGTTAGGGTTAGGGTTAGGGGTTAGGGGTTAGGGGTTAGGGGTTAGGGTTAGGGGTTAGGGGTTAGGGGTTAGGGGTTAGGGGTTAGGGGTTATGGTTAGAGGGTTGTGTCAGTTGTATGCGTGTTAGTTAAGGTCCCTTATTTATGTCATAGATAGGTTATGGGTAGACTAAGAAATTGGCCAAAGAAAATTTCTTAAGTAGTTACCGTTTCAAAATGGCGGCGGTTTGAAGTTTGTACACAAGTCAATGGGGAAGTAGCCATTTTGTTTGGCCGTTTAAAAATGGTAGGTCGTACAATTTCGTGCACGACAAAGAAAATATAGAGCGTGTTAAGTTCAACCTAGGGTTTAAATAACAGCCTCATCATCGTTAGTTTGTGATAATTATATGACGTATTAACCAAAATCCAAAATGGCGACCAAAATGTAAAGTTTGTCCGATTTTGTTTAAAATTAATATATGCATAGTTGAAGCTTATTAAAGATTTGTAAGAATTAGCATCGTGCGATGTTGCAATTAAAAATGGCGGCGGTTTCAAGTTTGTACACAAGTCAATGAGAAAGTAGCCATTTTGGTTAGCCGCTTAAAAATGGTACAACGTACAATTTCGTGCACGACAAAGAAAATAAAGAGCGTGTTAAGGTCTACCTAGGATTTAAATAACAGCCTCATCATATCTTTAGTTTGTGATATATGACGTAATAACCAAAATCCAAAATGGCGACCAAAATGTAAAGTTTGTCCGATTTTGTTCAAAATTAATACATGCATAGTTGATGTGAAGCCAATTACAGATTTGTAAGAATCAGCTTCGTGCGATGTTGCAATTAAAAAAGGCGGCGGTTTGAAGGTTGTACACAAGTCAATGAGAAAGAAGCGATTTTGTTTCGCCGCTTAAAAAGGGTTGGTCCTACAATTTCGCGCACGACAAAGAAAATAAAGAGCATGTTAAGACGTGTATAGGGTTTAAATAACAGCCTCATCGACATGACGTAATAACGAAATTCAAAATCTGGTTAGGGTTATGGTTAGCGTTAGGGTTAGGAAAAGGGTCCTACGGGATGATCGCCATTAAAACCGTAAATAATCGACATTCAAACCGGTGATGATCGACATACGTGATGTAGACCTGATCGACATGTCCATCAGCCCTCGTATATGTCGATCATATTGAATATATGTGAATCAGACTAGCTTTGTTGTCGATCAGTCATTTTTTCATAATTTATGGCTTTGTTAGGGCTAGGGATAATATCTCAGCGCCATGACCGTCCTGATAGACCAAAAAACCTGTTTAGCGCCATCTATGTTTTGATTAATTTTGGAATGTCAGGGATAATATCTCAGCGCCATGAGTGTTAAGACATCATCTACAGGTCTACGGTCGGCTCTTTAACACTTTCCACGCGTGTACAGACGACAGTTTCAAAAATGTTCAAAACCAATACATTTCATTACCGTATTTTGTTTAACATTGGTAACTCGCCAAAGATCGCCACACGTGTACGTGTATGTAATAAGTAAATATATGCAATCTTTTTGGCCTAGGTTTTTGGAAATAGATAATCTGTTATAGTTTATCTCACAGTCAATTTGATTTGTATCTAACAACCGAGTATCATACCCGTGGCTAGTATGGTATTACAAGTTGCATCTATAATAGAACGTGTAACAACTCCATACATTATGTGGTATTTTGGATCATTTTTATATGTGACATATAACGGACGCTCGCTGATATCTATACATTGTGTGGCATTTTGGTTCATTTTGATGTGACATAGTGCCAAGCATACCTGGGCATGTCTTACAAGCGACACTAAGATTGTAATTCATTTGGTAACACCAATAGCCGCGTGGAAAGTGTTAAGCCAACATTTACAGGTCTACGGTCGGATCTTTAACACTTTCCACGCGTGTACAGACGACAATTTCAAAAATGTTCAAAACCAATACATTTCATTACCGTATTTTGTTTAACATTGGTAACTCGCCAAAGATCGTTAAACGTGTACTTGTATGTAATAAGTAAATATGTGCATCCTCTTTGGCCTAGGTTTTTGGAAATAGATAATCTGTTATAGTTTATCTCACAGTCAATTTGATTTGTATCTAACAACCTAGTATCATACCCGTGACTAGTATGGTATTACAAGTTGCGTCTATAATAGAATGTGTAACAAATCCATACATTGTGTGGTATTTTGGATCATTTTTATATGTGACATATAACGGACGCGGATATCTATACATTGTGTGCCATTTTTGATTCATTTTGATGTGACATATTGCCTGATCAAACTATAGTTAAGTTTCATCTCCTTATACGGAGCTGTCAATCTTATAAATGGTCCTGTTGGTTTTATAAAGATGATTCTCGTTGATAGAGGGTGACCTTTGAAGTAATTGGTCGTAGATGTTGTTTAACTTGTAAGCCCCATTGTCTTTGTTCATATAGTATCTTGTACTCACCTGCGGATCCATATGGCGTATTTGTGTAATACGCCTGCGCTTCAAGTAGGCGTACACGTGTTTATGTGCTGCAATTAGTAGAATACGCAGTTACGTCACTGTCTCGTGATGGCCACATAACTAGTATGATTTATTAGATTCATCAAAAGAATTATATTTTCCCCTGTTCCACTATACCTATTTCCCATACTATTAACGCTTGGAATTTCAGATGTTTTTGGAATTTCAAACATTTTTCAATAGTCAAGGCCCCGGAAATTCAGACAACTTTTCATTATCACTATTCCTCTATACCCATTTCCCATACTATTAACGCTTGGAATTTCAGATGTTTTTGGAATTTCAAACATTTTTCCACAGTCAAGGCCCTGGAAATTCCGACATTTTTTCATTATCACTATAATTTCTCTATATCCATTTCTCATACTATTAACGCTTGGAATTCTAGACATTTTTTTGGAATTCCATTTTTTCTTTCTTCAATAGTCAAGGCCCTGGAAATTAAGAAAACTTTTCATTATCACTATTCCTCTATACCCCTCTCATACTCTTAACGCTTGGAATTCCAGACGTTTTTTGAAACAAAATATTTTTCCTCTATAGGGGGGGGGGGGGGGGGGGGGGGGGGGGGGGGGTGCGGATTTTATCTGGAATAGCCCATTTTCTAACGACTTGAACATAATAAGAGCGGACTATATGCTTTTAAGCAATCTAGCAAAAGGATACGGGAGAAACTTTCTTTTAAACGCGTATATTTGAGGGCGCTCCTAGTAAGGGAGGAATTTCCTCATTTTGGTATGATGACATAAAAGCCATAGATGATCGACATTTAAACAAAGCTGATCACATTTAAAACCTAGCGTATTCGACATACGTGAATCACATGTCGATCAGACCTCGTTTATGCAAGCACTGAGACAATTTTGTGTAACTTAATTACAGTACTGAATCTTGAAAAGTGACACTGTTTTTCTTCTGAAAACCTCATTTCGGGGAAATATGATTTTTATTATACAACTAAACACGATTTTAAAAACGGGGAACTTAACACGGGTAACAAAGCGTTTCCCCAATTTATAAGTGTTTCAATCTCTCAAAACGACTGACCTCTTTTTAATGACACAGCGGTATTTTGCCCAATATGAAACATTCACACATTTCCCGTTGAAAACCCTCTTCTTTTAATTCTCTTGTACACACATGCCTCCTGGAAATGTACACGCATTAAACATTGTAAATCATATGGTATTGATATTGAAAAGTGTTGACAATTTTGAAACTAACCATCGAATAAAGACGCGTGGACATTGTTAAATATCCGAGTGGACTTACAATTTTGACACCTGCGAACATGCAATAAGAGGAAAGACTCGATAAAGTGTAGAAAATATCTTTATGTAACATTCCTATGTGTGGTCACGCTTCAAATTGGTGTATCTCGCCAAATGGATGTCAACGCTTATTATTGAGAAGAAAAACACTTTTTTTACCTTGTACCGTATTTAGTTTCACATTGATATATTAATTTCATTTCATTACGTAGGTTTTAAACCAATATGTTGAATTAATATTTAAATCAATAAGATATTATTAATAATGTATAATAATCAGCTATCTTTTATAGTGTTTCTCTACAAAAAGTCTCTGAGATAACTAGATGTCAGACTGCCTAAGGCTCTATCGCGTGTTAAACATTAAAATGATTAACACATGATATCTGAAGAAGAAAAAAACCTGTTTCGTAGGGAAAACCAATAGCGGCGTGGAAAGTGTTAAGACCGCATCTACATGTCTACGGTCGGCTCTTTAAGAGTACACACCACTGATAAATTCCCAATTGCTTACTGTGTAAAATGGACCATGATTATTCGCCATTTTCTCGCTTATAAAGCAACTGGTTGCTTCAACTTTGCATTCTGTGTGAAGATCATGGTCTTGGCTTTCCTGTAAACAAAAAAATATATAAGTTCAAGGCAAAATTTTCGAGATATGCGCCGTCAAAGATACACATGTTTGTAGATTGCCCAGGCCTAGCCTAGGTCTAAGCAATTCTAATCAATTATCTGAAGTCTCTAAAATGACTAAAAAATCATAACAAATTGGTCAAAGAAGAAAATGTGCACTGATATTGTTTGATAATCTTCATTTAATAATCATCCGATCAAAAGTTTGGCCAACAACACTATTTTTGAAGCATTTTATATATTTCACTTAGAGGAGGGTCATCCCAACCAATTCAACAAGCCTTTCGTGGACTCTTCCATTATTTATTTAGTGGTGTGAATCCTATAGCTCTTTATATTTTTGAAATTATATTTTTTTTCTGTTAGGTTGAATATACTGCAACACATTGATAGCATTGCAACCACTTAAATAAGTTTTAACAGGCTTTTGTATGACAAAGTTTGTTTGAATTATGTTTGCTATCTACTGAAGATAGCATGCTTTTCAATGGTGAAATAACGTGCACGCGGTAAAAGTTGGTCACACAGTTTGTATTTATTTCTTGAACTTTCAATGCCTTTGTAGCATGAATTGACCAGTTGTATTGATAGTAATGAATACATATTACAAATTTAGAATGCCTATAATCTCCTTTTTGTGTATACTGAGATGAAACCGGGGGGGGGGGGGGGGGGGGGGGGGGCAAGTGACACATTTAGTTGTATATAAAATTATGGGAATAGTTCAAATTAGAAAACAATTCCGGGGGTTTACCTGTATGTAAGACTCCATGACAGAGGCTGCAAGAGACACTTCATTTGCATAGAACTGGCAAATTCATCCTTCTTTATACGCTTCTCAACCCTTAAACGAAGATCTTTGAAACAAATCAAATCCTGGGATAGGCCTAGGCCTACTGTAACACGGTTAGCCAATCTGTAATGGAATTTCAAAAAGAAAAGATATGGTATGATAATCAGGGTTTACATGTATACCTAACCCCTTTTCTCCTCTTCCCCTGTATACAGTATATATTCCCTCCCACCCTCATCTCCCCACCCCTTCACCCGCTAGCTAGGCACTGGCTATTACACTGCACCCTTGACTAGTCAAGTGTGAGTCTGATGATCATGATAATAACCCACGGCTATGACTAAACAGCTGGGTTTTTCATCTTTGTTTACTTCGTGTATTCGGGGAAGGGGAGGGAGGGGGTTGTTGTGGAAACAAATATTTGACCTCTATCTAATATGGGATCGTACTATGGTGGACTTACATAAATAGGGAGACCTATTACTTTGTGCAGACAGACATGGTATCATTCCAATCCAATGTTTAAATTTTGAATATCACTTGATTTGTAAAATAAGTAAGCTTATTTGAGAGTTGTATGCATCCTCTGAAAGTTGTCTTACATACCCCTATCAGTCCTGTGTGTGAACAGACAACTTGGTCACTGTTCGATCTATCTGTTAATAAGCTTAATTACAATTTTAAATCAGTGTAAATTGACTTTGAAAAGTAGTAGTATACTATTACTAAACCAGTGACAGTTGACTAAACCTACGTTCTTACGCGGCTGAATAGCCCGAATGAAGCAGTTTCTTGTGCTGCTTTTTCTACAAATACATGTAACTGTTCCTAAATCAATAGAAAACTTACATTAAATGGTAAATAGCCACAGAAATTCAGCGTATTATTAATTTGAAAACTTTTTTTAAATCTGTTCGTATGACCATAGCAACCAGACAGCCCGTGAGATAGGCGTGGGCAATACCAAATCCCGACTTTCATAAATTAACTGGATTTTCATGTAGAGTACACACCACTAATAAATTCCCCATTGCTTACTGTGTAAAATGGACCTTTGCAATGAGATGAGATATTATTAATAATGTATAATAATCAGCTATCTTTTATAGTGTTTCTCTACAAAAAGTCTATGAGATAACTAGTTGTCAGACTGGGTAAGGCTCTATCGCGTGTTAAAAATTAAAATGATTAACACATGATTTCTGAAGAAAAAACCCCTGTTTCGTAGGTAAAACCAATAGCCGCGTGGAAAGTGTTAAGACCGCATTTACAGGTCTGCGGTCGGCTCTTTAACACTTTCCACGCGTGTACAGACGACAGTTTCAAAAATGTTCAAAACCAATACATTTCATTACCGTATATTGTTTAACATTGGTAACTCGCCAAAGATCGTTACACATGTACTTGTATTTAATAAGTAAATATGTGCATTCTCTTTGGCCTAGGTTTTTTGAAATAGATAATCTGTTATAGTTTATCTCGCAGTCAATTTGATGTGTATCTAACAATCGAGTATTATACCCGTGACTAGTATGGTATTACAAGTTGCGTCTATAATAGAATGTGTAACAAATCCATACATTGTGTGGTATTTTGGATCATTTTTATATGTGACATATAACGGACGCGGATATCTATACATTGTGTGGCATTTTGGTTCATTTTGATGTGACATAGTGCCAAGCATACCTGGGCATGTCTTACAAGCGACACTAATATTGTAATTCATTTGGTAACACCAATAGCCGCGTGGAAAGTGTTAAGCCCACATCTACAGGTCTACGGTCGGTTCTTTAACACTTTCCACGCGTGTACAGATGACAATTTCAAAAATGTTCAAAACCAATACATTTCATTACCGTATTTTGTTTAACATTGGTAACTCGCCAAAGATCGTTAAACGTGTACTTGTATGTAATAAGTAAATATGTGCATTCTCTTTGGCCTAGGTTTTTGGAAATAGATAATCTGTTATAGTTTATCTCACAGTCAATTTGATTTGTATCTAACAACCGAGTATCATACCCGTGAGGCCTAAAAAAAGAAGGTTTGTTTGCCCAAACAAGAGTTGAAAAAAGTGGGTCGGTAGGTCGATTACCTTTTTTTTCTTCTCTTTTTTTTTTGGCTATAGGCTAGACACTTTTAGAGAAGAAAAGGACTATACAATTTGATGTTAATACACTTTAATGTTCTTTAAAACCCTAACCTTCCTACACTACGATTCACTACGGCAAAAATTATGTCCACACGCATGCTATAGCATTTCATTCGATGACGTCATCAACCAAGCTGATATATGTGTACAAATCGCTGCCCAGGTGAGCGTTGTCAGGTTATCCGAGTGGTTAGGCACACGGTTCGGTGATCGGAGGGGCCGGGCCGGGGTCGAATCCAAGGGGTTTCGCGGCGATTATTTGGTTTAAACAATCATACTTTGTCCCCTCCGCCAGCTTACACACTGTAAAACGTAGCCTGGCTGGTTTGGGTTAATACGTGTGCAGCTGGCAGCCTGTACAATGTAGTACAAACCTTCAGACCATGCTGGATGGTCTGACATATTCTTATTTTCACCAGATAGTGGAAGGATCTTGGATTTGCATCTCTTTAGTGTTTTAAAGGGTGGATATGTGAGAATAAGTCAATTACAGGGCAGTTGTGTTGATTAGTTTGGCAAATTAAGATGAAAATATCATTTTATACATATATTTTTCAGCATAACACATTATTTAAAAAAAAAATGAAATCTAAAAAAAAAAAATTAAAAAAAGGCATGGGGTTTTGAGATTTTATGGGTCGGTCGTGTTTGGGCAAACAAACCTCTTTTTTTTTAGGCCTGACTAGTATGGTATTACAAGTTGCATCTATAATAGAATGTGTAACAAATCCATACATTGTGTGGTATTTTGGATCATTTTTATATGTGACATATAACGGACGCGGATATCTATACATTGTGTGCCATTTTTGGTTCATTTTGATGTGACATATTGCCTGATCAAACTATAGTTACGTTTCATCTCCTTATACGGAGCTGTCAATCTTATAAATGGTCCTGTTGGTTTTATAAAGATGATTCTCGTTGATAGAGGGTGACCTTTGAAGAAGTTGGTCGTATATGTTGTTTAACTTGTAAGCACCCTTGTCTTTGTTCATATAGTATCTTGTACTCACCTGCGAATCCATATGGCGTATTTGTGTAATACGCCTGCGCTTCAATTAGGCGTACACGTGTTTATGTGCTGCAATTAGTAGAATACGCAGTTACGTCACTGTCTCGTGATGGCCACATATATTAGTATGATTTATTGGATTCATCAAAAGAATTATATTTTCCCCTGTTCCACTATACCTATTTCCCATACTATTAACGCTTGGAGTTCCAGAAGTTTTTGGAATTTCAAACATTTTTCAATTGTCAAAGCCCTGGAAATTCAGACAATTTTCAGTATCGCTATTCCTCTATACCCATTTCCCATACTATTAACGCTTGGAATTCCAGATGTTTTTGGAATTTCAAACATTTTTCAATAGTCAAGGCCCCGGAAATTCAGACAACTTTTCATTATCACTATTCCTCTATACCCATTTCCCATGCTATTAACGCTTGGAATTTCAGATGTTTTTGGAATTTCAAACATTTTTCCACAATCAAGGCCCTGGAAATTCCGACAACTTTTCATTATCACTATAATTTCTCTATACCCATTTCTCATACTATTAACGCTTGAAATTCTAGACATTTTTTTGGAAATCCAATTTTTTTTCTTCAATAGTCAAGGCCCTGGAAATTCATAAAACTTTTCATTATCACTATTCCTCTATACCCCTTTCTCATACTCTTAATGCTTGGAATTCCAGACGTTTTTTGAAACAAAATATTTTTCCTCTATAGGGGGGGGGGGGGGGGGGGGGGGGGGTGCGGATTTTATCTGGAATAGCCCATTTTCTAACGACTTGAACATAATAATAGCGGACTATATGCTTTTAAGCAATCTAGCAAAAGGATACGGGAGGAACTTTCTTTAAAAACGCGTATATTTGAGGGCGCTCCTAGTAAGTGAGGAATTTCCTCATTTTGGTATGATGACATAAAAGCCATAGATGATCGACATTTAAACAAAGCTGATCACATTTAAAACTTAGGGTATTCGACATACGTGAATCACATGTCGATCAGACCTCGTTTATGCAAGAAGCACTGGAGACAATTTTGTGTAACTTAATTACAGTACTGAATCTTGAAAAGTGACACTTTTTTTCCTGAAAACCTCATTTCGGGTAAATATGATTTTATTATACAACGAAACACGATTTTAAAAACGGGGAACTTAACACGGGTAACAAAGCGTTTCCCCAATTTATAAGTGTTTCAATCTCTCAAAACGACTGACATCTTTTTAATGACACAGCGGTATTTTGCCCAATATGAAACATTCACACATTTCCCGTTGAAAACCCTCTTCTTTTAACTCTCTTGTACACACATGCCTGAAAATGTACACGCATTAAACATTGTAAATCATATGGTAATGATATTGAAAAGTGTTGACAATTTTGAAACTAACCATCGTAGTAAGACGCGTGGACATTGTTAAAGATCCGAGTGGACTTACAATTTTGACACCTGCGAACATGCAATAAGAGGAAAGACTTGATAAAGTGTAGAAAATATCTTCATGTAACATTCCTATGTGTGGTCACGCTTTAAATTGGTGTATCTCGCCAAATGGATGTCAACGCTTATTATTGAGAAGAAAAACACTTTTTTACCTTGTACCGTATTTAGTTTCACATTGTTATATTAATTTCATTTCATTACGTAGGTTTTAAACCAATATGTTGAATTAATATTTAAATCAATGGGATATTATTAATAATGTATAATAATCAGCTATCTTTTATAGTGTTTCTCTACAAAAAGTCTCTGAGATAACTAGATGTCAGACTGCGTAAGGCTCTATCGCGTGTTAAACATTAAAATGATTAACACATGATTTCTGAAGAAAAAAACCCTGTTTCGTAGGTAAAACAGCCGCGTGGAAAGTGTTAAGACCGCATCTACAGGTCTACGGTCGGCTTTTTAAGAGTACACACCACTAATAAATTCCCCATTGCTTACTGTGTAAAATGGACCATGATTATTCGCCATTTTCTCGCTTATAAAGCAACTGGTTGCTTCAACTTTGCATTCTGTGTGAAGATCATGGTATTGGCTTTCCTGTAAACAAAAAAAAATATAAGTTCAAGGCACATTATGGGAATAGTTCAAATTAGAAAAATATTCCGGGGGTAACCTGTATGTACGACTCCATGACAGAGGCTGCAAGAGACACTTCATTTGCATAGAACTGGCAAATTCCTCCTTCTTTACACGCTTCTCAACCCTTAAACGAAGATCTTTGAAACAAATCAAATCCTGGAATAGGCCTAAGCCTACTGTAACATGGTTAGCCAATCTGTAATGGAATTTCAAAAAGAAAAGATATGGTATGATAATCAGGGTTTACATGTATAGATAGGCCTAACCCCTTTTCTCCCCTTCCCCTGTATACAGTATATATTCCCTCCCACCCTCTTCTCCCCACCCCTTCACCCGCTAGCTAGGCACTGGCTATTACACTGCACCCTTGACTAGTCAAGTGTGAGTCTGATGATCATGATAATAACCCACGGTAGTGTTGTGAACTTAATCAAGTCCTGGCAATATCACCAAAATGTTACGGGGCCAGGGCCTGTTTAACATGTTTAAGGAAAATAGACATGAGACTATCATAAGTTTTGCACACACATCTCGACTGTAACAATGTATCTTCAATTAATATTATCATTCTTTACATTGGCATACTGCGTATTTACTCCTTA
>JAYJML010000574.1:0-23687 GCA_035610835.1 Ophiura sarsii | reverse complement strand
TCTTGGTTATAATCAGCTAGCATTTATAACGGGTGGGATGTTCGAAGGACTTATTAATATATGGTCTTTATCCATGTCCAACAATGAAATAAGTCTCCTACCCACGGGACTCTTTGATGGTTTGTTTCAGTTACAGCGGTTACTAATTGACTCAAATAGACTGACGTCACTTCCGGATAACATACTGGTTGATCTGGTTAGATTAGACACGATATGGTTACAAAACAATACGCTTGTAACGCTACCTGATACGCTGTTCCAAGGATTGATGACTCTAAAGGTGGTTCGCCTTGATGATAATAATCTTAAGGTATTATCGGAAAATGTATTTGATGGTTGCCTTGAGCTAAAAGACATTAACCTATGTCATAACGAACTGACTGAGTTGCCCCATGGAATATTTGAAGATCTTGTCAATTTACATTCGCTAACTGTGGCACATAATTCAATTGTTGCAGTAGATGTATTCGAAGGCTTGGTTGAAGTAACATGGCTTGCTCTCGATTACAATCAGGTGACAACTATTGTACATGGTGAATTGAGCGTATTGAATGGATTGGTTAATTTGGAGTACCTTAACTTCAATTATAATAACATAAGTACACTGCCTCAACAGGTATTTGAAGGATTAAGTAAACTTACCGAAATACACCTTTTTGGTAACATATTGTCACGTCTTGTTTCGGGGATATTTGAAGGACTTGTCGAACTAAATTCCCTCCATCTCTCCTGCAATAAACTAACAGCACTCCCACAAGGAGTATTTGCAGGATTGCCTTCCTTGGTGAATTTATACATTAATCACTATAACCTGTCATTGATTTCACCTCATATATTTGGTGAATTGGATCAGGTACATTATAATCTAAGACGTATCAGTCAAAACAAAAACGTCTCAATGAGAACGCCAACAAATAAAACTTGTTGTCAATTCGCTTTATTGTGACTGGGTATCATCTTACAGTTGCTGGAAAATACGTATGCGTCATAGACATTCTATTTTTGCGCGTATTTGTTTGCTTATTGGTCAATTATTAATGTAATCCCGCACGCGTGCAATCAGTCAACACGAAATGACTTCAGTCTTGTTTTTTTAAGTAAAAGGTATAAATGTTAAAAACATGTTTAATGAACCAACTTACACTTTGATAAAAGCACTTTTCAATAACGTTATTTAGGGATTTATGACTACACTTATAATTTGAATAGGTACAGGGTGTCCCAGAAAACTTGCAACTTATTTTGGCAGGGCTCTAGTTTCTCTTTTAAACATCAGATTGCAGCGATATTTGCACTTTTTGAAGTCTGTGGAATGTTCTCCGCTTACCTTTGAAAAAATAATTACGATTGCTTATTTGGTTTTCAAATGAGACGCGATCAAAGGCAGGTATGCCTGGAACACGTTCAACCGATTTGGATAAAACCGATGTTACCGCTACGGAGCCCGGTGAATCCCCGGGGTGAATCACTTTGGAGCGCACTCTCTTTCATCATTTGGTTTGTTAATTAAAATTACATTCTCCTAAAATTTAACAATCAACGTTTATTAAAATTAATGAAAAAAAAGACTGGTTGTAGAAATCGTAACATTGGATCAGGACTTGATATCTGTGCTGATATAATCGGTTCATTTTTCAGAGCGTGGCAAACCTCAGTTTTCTTCGAAATGGTTCTCACTAGCTGTTCGACGGCGACCTGAACTATCCATCAGTCTATAGTTGCTATAAAGTCCAAATGTTAATATTTGTTAACATTTCCTCTAAATAATTGAACGGTATGAGATTTTTCTCCTCGGGTATTTTATTTGGAAAGCTTTCTGAACTTGGTTCGAGCTTTCAGACGCACAGTATGTCACAACTCTTTCATCAGCGAGAAGAAAACTGCCATCGTTTTAACATTTTTATTTAGGCAATACACATGTATGTTTATTTTTATTTCTTCATAGCAATAACGTTTTATAACATTAATCATTAGCATGTGAAAACAATGTACGTTCCCTAAGACTTCACGCACAATATTTAGGACATTATTGGATTTGTCATCGATTATCGCCAAATCGGTTGAACGTGTTCCACACATACCTTCCTTTGACCACATCTTATTTGAAAACAAAACTAGCAATCGTAATTATTTTTTCACAGATAAACAGAAAACATTCTACAGATTTCAAAAAGTGCAAACATCGCTGCATTCCGATGTTCAAAGGTGAAACTAGAGCCCCGCCAAAATAAGTTGCAGGTTTTCTGGGACACCCTGTTTTCTGACGGGTTTGTAAAATTAATGTTGTTTATTCAAATATCTAGGTTGCATCTTAATTTTCAAGTAAGCACCAGGTAAAATGAATGGTGTAGAAACACCTGAAAATTCCAGGTAATGTGTTCAGATCGAAAGTTAAACTTCAATTTATTTATCACCAACACAGATGAACTTTCATACTAACAGGTGAAATTGTATTATTTGGTGATAAAACGTTTTTTAACTGGCCAAAATAACAAAACCCGTTAAAATATATCTTGTATTGTTGCCAAATGGCAGCCTCTGTCACAAAGTGGCAGTTTTTAACGACTTTTTGTTATTTTGTTCTTAAATACAAACATTATTCGGTAATTTACTATTCAGGGTCAATATAATAACAATATTTAAAAGCAGCTGCCAATTGGTAGTTAAAATGCAATATTCAACGGCTTTTCTTATCCAATTAGCTGAACATAATTTAAATTATTATTATTTATATCAGGCTTTTTAACGGTACAATAAAACTGGGTATTCAATATTGTTTAACCAAAGTACCCGGATGCATCCAATATTCTAAAAATATTGCCGTCCAATATTTTTTAGTCTCATACCCATCATTTGTTCGTTACGAATATTCGTCTATACCATTGTATACAAAGGAGCTTACGCAACTTTAGCGTTTATTAAGCATTCAGTCGAGACTAATTTTCGCTGATTGCATGGTTTTCGCAATTACGTGTTATCGGCTTAATGAAGCAGGGTTACGTGGGGCACAACTACGAAAACAACAAATCAACAAGTTTGCAAAATGGCGAAACCGCAGCAGACTCCCGGGAGATTCGCTTCTCTAAAGAGTCTAAGTGATGATGATTTTAACGAACTTTTGCGGAACAAAGATTCTGCAAATACAATTAAATCAACACGCAACGCGGTCATCCTTTTCCGAGCATGCCTTCAGGAAAAGGGGCGGATAATTTTGAAGATTTTGAGAAGTTTACTTAGGGCCTTAGGCAGCAAAAGTTGAAAGATGTTATGCCGAATCAAGTCTCAAGACGAACAGACGGTGAATTCTACTAGACGGCTTCAATAAATGGGTAAAAGCCTGATATAAATAATAATAATACTATTGGATGTCTTATTTTCGGGTGATACAAGAAAATATTGCACTCGCTATAAAATATTTTCTTGTATCACCCTTAAAGCCATCCAATATTATATAATTAATACAATGTTAAACATACATGACCTACGTATGGACATGTAAAAGGCAATAGCTTGTTGACGTTTACAGGGTGTTCCGGTGTTTGTAAAACACGTACACGCGTACTTCACAGTGGTAACATATACCGCTATACATTTGCGAGCAGTCAAGCTTATACCCGGTGTTTTATCATATCTGATCGATTTCAGTTCTCCTTACTATTCCTATGAAAGGATTCTTTCTAATTAGTCATTCTGGAAGGACCACTGGCGATGGCGCAGCCCGAGCTCTACGTCCTCGCGCTTGGGATGTGTCGTCTAATCTTTGACTAACCTGGAGCAGGGTAGGAGGGTAGGTTCAAGATGAACATTGACGCCTGGATTAATGGGTGACGGGATGTTCTGTTACTATACATCATAAATATTCATTAGCTAATCGCGGTTTCCTATTGGTCTATTCCGTTAGCTACGCATTTCAGTATTTAGCCTACTTCCTCGCGTACGGGAAAGACGCAGACGCGGGGAAAAAATAAGGGTACTACCGCACCCCTAGGAGGCAACTACCACACCCCCTGAACGAAACAGTCTCATCCCCTGAATGAAACAGTTCAACAAACGTATACACGTCACATTGTATAGAACTTTGCATTCTGGCGACGAGCATGGTTATTTTGTTGTTGTCAAAATGGCGTCGTCTGCTGCTGGTCGTTTCGCGGAACTGTCAGAGACGGATTTAGTTGTAAGTTTTTATAATTTCGTGATGAATATTTATGATGTATAGTAAAACAAATACAACATGGTTTATATCGGGAAGTAGTGTGAATAACTGGCCGGTGTTGGATGAGTGCGTCTACTTCCAGACGCGTACTCATCCAACACCTCGGGGCCAGTAATTCACACTACTTCCCTCTATACCATGTTGTATCTGTATACTACTTAACCTAAGCGTTTCATTAACAATTACATACAGTTTAAAGGTGGCTGACCCCATTTCGGCTCATATTTTGCAAATGGTTTATACAATTTTACATAATGGTGCATTATATATTCAGTCATATTTCAAAATTTGTGTTACTTATAGCTCCAGTAGTTTGAATTTATATAGAACCAAGATTCATCTCATAACTTCCCATAGAACAGTACACTTCTGCAGTGGTGAAAGTAATTCACTATTTTTGTTTGTAATTCACAGCATTATATCTGAAGGAACCTACATTTTTGCGTGGGTAATAAGTGAATGTAATCGGGTCATCTCGCTTTTAAACATTGTCTATAAAGATATTGATTGATTGATTGATTGATTGATTGATTGATTGATTGATTGATTGATTGATTGATTGATTGATTGATTGATTGATTGATTGATTGATTGATTGATTGATTGATTGATTGATTGATTGATTGATTGATTGATTGATTGATTGATTGATTGAAATAATTTAGCTTGCTACATGTACCACATCCAATGTACCTAGATTGATTGAAATAATTTAGCATCCTACATGTACCACATCCAATGTACCTAATATACAATGTATCTATTATAAGGTTAATTCTGCGATTTTGATCATTTTATGTCTCATATATGCACCGTGTGCTCTCTCATATCTTGGCGCTTCTGTCGCGTTCTTGCCTCACTGCACAGCTATGATCAAATGGTCCGGGTCGCAGATCTACTACAGGATTTGTTTGTATATTATGGCCTGCCTTTATTAAGTCAATTGTTTTTATATTTGTGTTCCAGGCTGTTCACGTCAATCAATGCTGGTATTGCCTTTATTCTATTTTTATCCTATTTGGTATTGTTCTCATACATAAATTGCATTCAGCAAGCCAATTATACTAGTGTTTCACTTCTGGTGTCCCCTGCCATACTAATAACTGCGATTTTTGCCATGCTTTGTTTGTTGTATGCATGTTCTCGTGCTCCAGCCTCCTGGCTCTTCAGTCGCTTTTTGTTTATGCATCCATGAACAGAAGGTTACGGTTACAGAACCGACCAGTTGAATGTACATTAGTGTTTGATACCATAATAGTCTCGGTGATCTCAACAATTCTGGGTCTCATGATGCATTACATGTGCAATCCCCTTTCGGGTGATTCTGCTCTTCCGTGCGCAACATGCATCGAGGTATAGAATGGTTCAGGTCACAGATCTACGATCTCATTTGATTTTGTATTAATGTTTGTTACCGTGTGATTTACAGTTTAAAATATGTATAGTCTCATTAATATAACCTTCGGGATATTAGCTTTTTCTAAAGTCAAGTAGCTTGATTCATTATTGTTCAAATTCCTTTGATATTCGGTTGTAGCCAGTCATGATTTTCCAGTGATTTTAGCACATAGGTCACAGGGATCACGGTTTTTAATTAGGCTTCATTCAAACTTTGTTGGGTGTCACGCCGGGGTAGGGACGGACCTATTTTCTTTCACACGTCCCTATGCGCCACGATTTTCTATGTCTGGTTTTTTTTTTGGGGGGGGGGGGGGGGGGGGGGGTTAATGTTGGGGGGGGGGGGGGGGGTGGTAAGGGAGGGCTCGGGAATTCTTTGTGGAGGGTGGGGGGGGGTGTCAAACACTGTGTATTTGTTATTGTTAAAACCTCTGCTATGTACAACAGTGACTTTTCTTTGATTGGTATTTTCAAATATGTTTCAAACGTGGATGACTACATCATTATTTTACCCATCTTCAGAAGTAGTTACATGCCTTACTCTTTAGGGTCCATATCCAAACTCTGAGTGCTTTTAAATTGTTTTTCTAGCGATTTCAAAGCGCTTTTCCAACGAAATACCGTTGGAAAAGCGCTTTTCCAACGAAATACCGTTGGAAAAGCGCTTTTAAATCGCTAGAAAAACAATTTAAAAGCACTGAGAGTTTGGATATGGACCCTTACTCGAGTACGCCTTTGGAGAAGTCATTTATGACATTCTCCTGCTACAGTGCTACACTTTTCAATGAACGAAACGGTTAGCATTTGCTCATTCAATTGTCGAGGGCTTGGCGATAAACGTAAACGGGCTGATGTGTTGAACTTTCTAAATACGAAAAAGTTCTCGAAAGTCTGTCTTCAGGATGTACATTGGACTTGCGAAATGGAGAATCAGATTAAACTTGATTGTGGCTAGGACTGCTATTTCAGTCAAGGTTCCAGCAATTCTAGAGGTACAGCAATTCTTCTCAATGATAACTTTAAATTCGAGGCTCATGGTTACAAAAGTGTTCCAGGCGGGAATTGGGTCATACTTGACATAACCTTTTCAGATCTCAGGGTTTCTTTAGCCAACATTTATGGTCCAAATCAAGACGACCCAAGTTTCTACAAAAATATCATGGATGAAATTGAGACCTACAATAACGCACACAGCATTATCTGCGGTGACTTTAACTTAGTCCAGCAACCAAATATGGATACGATGAACTACAATAGTGTAGGCAATCCCAAGGCAAGGAAAGAAGTTCTTAATATGATGAATATTCACGATTTAATTGATCCATGGAGGGAGAATAACCCTACAGCCCGGAGATACACATGGCGACAACCTACCCCCTTTAAACAAGGGCGACTGGACTTCTTTCTCCTTTCGCACGAGATGTTCTCAATGGTAGGCAATACTGATATCTTGCCAGGCTATAGGTCTGATCACTCGATTCCAACAGTTACTTTCGCTAAGCAAACACCTCATAGAAGTAGAGGTTATTGGAAGTTCAACAATTCTTTACTTAAGGACTCAAAGTACATCCAGGTAGTGAAAGATGCTATTGGCGAAGTTGTCAAACAGTATGCTGCGAGCCCATACTTAAGAGAAAACATGAACAATATCCCGGGCAAAGAGGTGCAATTCAACATCAACGATCAACTTCTACTTGATATGATCTTGGTTGACATTAGAGGCAAGACTATTCCATATGGTGCAAATATGAAAAGGAAAAGAGAGAAGGAGATAAAATCACTTGAAGCTGAGATTATCCGAATTGATCACACGCTTGATATAAATCCTACACATACGACGGCAGACACGCTCATGAAAGATCTCAAATCGGCCAACACAAAGTTACAAGAGTTAAGAGACGTCCACATGGCAGGAGTTAAAATCCGCGCCAGAGTGCAGAATCTTGAATTTGGCGAAAAACCGTCCAAATACTTCTTAATCTTGAAAAGAAAAACTATGTCAACAAGTCGATCAATTTTCTTGAAAAACAAAATGGTATTAAAACTAACAGCCATAAAGAAATACTTGATGAAGCCAAGACGTTCTACGAGAACTTATACAGTGATAAGGAAATGCAAATCGACACGTCGTTGCTTGATACGATTCCAAACATACCCACATTGTCGGAAGACGAATCCAGCCAAATTGATGGTGTCCTTGAATATGATGAAGTTCTCAATGCTCTTATCTCGATGCAAAATAACAAAACACCAGGTCCGGATGGTTTCACGGTTGAATTCTTCAAGTTTTTCTGGAAAGATCTTTCGTCATTCATCATTCGTGCGCTGAACAGTGCATTTGATAGGGGATCTTTTTCACATTTTCAAAACTTAGGTGTTATTACGCTTCTTCCGAAAGGCAATAAGCCGCGTCAACACCTAAAAAATTGGAGACCAATCTCTTTACTTAACTCAATTTACAAACTCGCTTCGATGTGCATTGCTTACAGAGTTAAGTGTGTTCTCCCAAAGCTTATTGAGGACGATCAAAATGGTTTTATGGCAGGTCGTTTTATCGGTGAAAACATTATAATTGTTTATGATATCATTTTTTACGCTGAAGAGAAATCAATACCTGGGATGCTGCTTCTTATAGACTTTGAAAAGGCTTTCGATACTGTCTCTCATAGTTTCATTTTCAAAATTCTTAAGCGTCATGGCTTTGGTACTTCAATTCAGAAATGGATTAGACTATTCTATAACAATGCTGAATCTAGCCTGCTTATTAACGGCAATATGTCTGATAGATTCTTTGTCAATCGGGGTTGCCGTCAAGGCGATCCCCTCTCGCCTTACCTTTTCTACTGTGTGCTGAAGTACTTGCGACGATGGCAAGAAACAACCATGATATGAAGGGCATTGTTATTGATAACAAGGAGTTTAAAATCACACAATACGCCGATGATACCACATTTATTCTTGACGGTAGTGAGAGGTCGCTTGTAGAAACTTTAAATGTTCTTGATCAATTTGCGGTCATGTCTGGGTTACGTATAAATAGCAATAAAACAAATGTTGTTTGGATAGGCTCAAAGCGGAAGGAGCTGCCTTTAAGTACTTGTAGTCATCTAAACTGGGTTAGGAATAGATTCTCCATGCTCGGTGTTGATTTCAGTCTTGATCTGCATGAGATGCCAGCATTAAACTACTCTAGTATTGTTGAAGATATTCGCAAATCGATGAAACAATGGTCGAAGAGATACTTGACAGTTCTGGGTAGAATAGCAGTGGTTAAGTCCCTCTTTATCTCGAGATTCAGTCATCTGGTTCGGGCCATTCCCAATCCAGATTGAAACTTGATACATGAGCTTAACAATATGTTTTTCAATTTTATATGGAAAGGCAAGACGGATAGGATTGGCAGGGACTAGATGTGTGGCGATTATGACGAAGGGGGTACAAAAATGATCCAAGTTGGTATATTTTTCAACGCTCTGAAAATATCATGGATTAGACGTCTTCTAAGGGCTGGTAGTTCCAATAAAGCTGTTATCATGTTTCTGTATTGTTCACAGCTGAAGGACATGGGTAACTTTATCTGCGGCACCTGTAGGTGGACCAATTCTATTAATAAGATGAACAATATTTTCTGGAAGGAAGTTCTTCTTGCCTGGAATTCGTTTAAGCAACACATGAAGCTAAACGATTGCAGCGAAGTTCTACGGTCATGTATCTGGAACAATCCTCAGATTAATATTGGTGGAAATATTGTTTTCTATTCCAGTTGAGTTCAAAATGGCATTCTCTATATTAATGATCTCATAGACCCAGAGGGAGAATTTTACTCTTTGGAGGCACTCAGGTGAAAATATGTTAATCTTATAACTAACTTTCTTGAGTGCCATGGGCTCAGACGTACTATTACTGAGAGTTTTAGAAATGTGTCATTGTTTACTAATGCTAAGCCGGTTGCTAAACCATTTATTCCTATAAACATTGATATTCTATTGAAAGGCAAAAAGGGCTGTAGGCGTATCTACAAAATCCTTTTACCCAATTCCAATAATAAAGCCAAGCTAAATAACCCAGCGTATCCTGAGCACAAACTACTTCCTTAAGATGATAAAGGTTTCCAGCGACGATCGATGTTCTTTTTGCTATCAGGTCCAGGAAACAATTTATCATATATTCTGTATGTGCCCTATTACTATGCAAATGTAAAATTAAGGTTTCGCTGTGCGATAGTGACATCCCTCCGGCGTGTAGAAAACAACGCTTACCAAATGATGATGAGGAAACTCCAAAAAAAGAGGTTCAGAAATGTTTTTAATAGCCAATTTTTCGAATAATTTTGGATATATTCATATTGTGTTTCAGATCAAGGGGAAAGCCATGACATTCGGTCTGGTAAACCTATATTGTTATCAATTACTACGAGAGGATTGCCTGGTTGTATATTTAAATTCGGGGCGTGTACGAGCGGGATTACTTGCTAACTGCATGGGTGAGTTTCCATTATGTTGCAAATTACATCCACGCTCATGCGTTTAAACTACTCATGGACGTTGCAATACAGCCGGTTGGTTGCATACGAGAATTATGTCATATAGCAACCAGCTTTGATGGAAGGCGAATATTTAAATTTGGTGCCTGATAAGCGGGCCTTGTAGCGTAATGTGATGTGTTTTTTTCCCAAGGAAACCAAATTATCTGTAGCAATCACTCGTTTCAGTGCATAAAACCCTACATAGCGTCAAAATAGGAAAAAGTTTGTATCAACATAATATAGCAATTACGTTACACCTACATGACCAAGTCAACAGTCGGAATAGCAAAGAAAACATCAGCTTTTGAAATGGGGTGTTGGCGCAAGATGTTAGGAATATCACGGAAAGAGCATAAGACCAATGAATTTGTCAGAAGCCAGATTAGGAACCCAACTTCTCTGTATACAAAGATCATGCGCAACAAGCTGCAATACTTTGGACATATTGCTAGACGAGAGGGTGACAATCTAGAAAAGGTGATAATACAAGGAGCTATTGAAGAAAGGCGCTGCTCCGTATGTCTGATGGCATTAAAGAAGCGACTGGTTTATCTATGTCACAAAATTGACAACGGTGGCTCTCCATCATCAAAAGGGTCACAAAGAACCAGCCATGATCCATAGAACGACGAATGGGCAACTTAATGGTAATTAACGTAGAAAGACGCTCAATGGAATCGAACTCAAGATGTGGTTGTCTTCAAAACCGGCAAAAAAAAATCGCATGGTAAACATCACGAATGTACCGACGGCATGCGTTGTGTACCGACGGGGTAATTTTAGGGGTGGGCAATGGCCACCCATGTCCCCCTCTGGCTACGCCACTGCTATCATATCTATAAAGTATATGCAAACTCGCTGAATTATACACTTTCACGGCGTGTACGCGGTGTGCAATTAGACACTTTCAATGTGCTCCGCGTATTCTAGTTTCCTGCTTTCTGATTGGTGTGTAATCTGCTATTAGATAGAGTGTATGGATTGCCATTAAATTGATACCAAGGAAATCAGGTTTCGAGTAAACCTGTCTACTTAAACTAGGCTTCACAGAAGGCAACATGTAAATTGTGACGGAACATTTTCCAACTTTACAAAGCATGGCCATTTACAAATGTAAGCAGGTGTGACGCCAGCTGTGTTGTTTACCTGTTGTCAGCTACTTTGTAAGGCCTAAGAAAATTGGCTATTCTGATTATTATAACCAGATATTCCGCTTTTTGTTTTGGTTTGTTGTTGTTGTTGTTGTTTTGTTTTTTTTGTTCGTTTTGTTTTGTCGAGTCGTGCCGTGTCGTTTATTTTATTGTCTTAACTTGTATTCTCTTGTCGTGTCGTGTCTTGTTGCGTCGTGTCGTGTCTTGCCTTGTCTTGTTTTGTTTTGCTTTGTTTAATTATACCAGTGGGTGTGTCCGTAATGCATCAAGTTGATGTCCGTGGTGTTTTATATAGGTATGTATTGACTTCTTAAAAAAGACACTTTAAACGTTAACTTGGAGAAATGATACTTTATTAAGAATGACAACGGGTCATATGTATACAAACTATGTGTTCTCCTTTTACCTTAGAGGAGTAAATCAATCAATCACACGTGTAAGTTTCAAACAACAATCAAATGCAAACCGAAACCGTGTGTATTATTCCAACCTCAATAGTGTTGCTGTTCCAACTTGTGCATATCAAATGAGCGTTTTTCCACATTCTTATTGTTTAGTGATTGTTTACATCTAAGGCGGATGGACGCCGACAACATCGCGGCACTGATGCTCACGCGGGTAGATACAAATGTTTGATTTGATGCTTTCCTCGTTAGTCTAGATGTACATATTCTCCTTTATAAATAATGTCAAAAAGTACAGGTTGTATCATAAAAATCATCCAGTTATGCATGTAAAATACTTCGTTACGTTGATTTAACTTCAAAGTGATTAGCTTTGATTGCAATTCTTATGGTGAAATAAGTTTGTGTCTAACAGTAAAATTATTAAAAAAAACCCAATAAAATGGCCTTGGGCAAATGTAATTACAAATTTAACGCAGTAACTTCGGCAAAGGTCATTACTTAGTTGATGCGGTAACAGACTTACTAAAAGACATGTTTAATAATTTATCGATACAACCTGTAAAAATCTAAATTATTACGTTTATACTATTGCACATTGATGCCTAATACACTGATTAACTTCGGTATCTTAATGATATTGTTTTACCATGTACATGCCTTTAAGTACGTGTATACTATAGAGCAATGTTTCGATTTTAAGCAATTGTATTTCGTGTGTGTACAGGTTTGAAGGCACTGATGCGCATGATCGGTTGGATAGGAATGTTTGATTTGATACTTACATCAACAATTAGTCTATCTCTACGCATTATTCTTTATAACTATTTTTTTTATTATTAAAGCACAGGTTTTATCATAAACAAATCATCAAGTTGTGCATGTACACACCCCCACATGTTGCATGCTACAGTGTGTTTAAGTTTTACTTTCATTGGAATTCGTAATGATATAAGATGTGTCCAATTATCTAACCACTATTAACATCTTCTAGATCAAACGTTTTGCCTAAAAATTAAAAATAACATTAACCCAAAGAGAACCATTGTTTATTGAAAACTTGCTCCATCTGCCAACGTGGGCTAAGTGTTCTGTTACTCATATGGACCAAGAAATGTGTATGAGGTCAATACTTTTATAGTAAAAATGCGATTAGGTTGAACAAATCCAAGATGCTTAATCACATTTTAGACTGTTTCGTCAACCAGGTCGATTTACTTCTTCAGTAATTGCTTGATCCATCTCTTTTTCACGCGAGAATTGGGATTTTTTTTTGCGTTCTTAGGATGCAAAGTTGTGATGGATGGATTAAACATCTTGGATGTGTTAAACATAATCACAATTTCTACAATCCAGATGAACTTATTTAAAGGTCATTACTTAGTTGACGCGGCAACAAACTTTCTAAATCGCTTACTGATAGAACTGTATAATATGTTATCGATACAATCTGTACACATCTTTAATAATTATTACGTTTACACTATTGCATCATCGATGCCTAATGTACTTAACTTCGATATCTTAAGCTTATTGTTTTACCATGTGTATGCCTTATAACATTTCGTGTATACTATAAAGCAATGTTTGGATTTTAAGCAATTATGATTAATGTGTGTAGAGGTTTGAAGGCACTGATGCGCATGATCGGGCGGATATGCACTTTGGAGCGGATACTTTTATCGTTAGTCTATCTGCACATATTCTCCATTACATAAAAGTTCCGGTTATATCACAACAACAACAAAAACCATTCACCCCTGCATGTATACATAATGTGTCATCTTGCATGCTACAGTGTTGTGAATTTTACCTTTAGCATTGCAATTGGTAGTGAAACAGTTGTGTCCATTTATCTAACCACTAGCAAAATCTTCAAGGACAAATGTTGTATCTAAAACATTTATCATACAGGACAACATCACAAACAAATGCCTAACCAACAAGAGAGAGGTATGAAAAGTGTGTCCCGTAGCACTGTACAAGCAATTTATTTGTTGGTTTCAATTTCTGTTTCATTTGTTACTAAATTCATTTTCGAATTGTTTGTTATACGCATGTCTTCTTGGTGACAATTATATTGAAAAATTGTTATCTTAGTAATTGAAAAACATCTAGTCTCTTTTCATTTTTAAGACCTCTGTAATTGGGCTATCCATTTGAAATCCAGTAAAGTAAAGTAAAGTAAAGTAGACTTTGGGGGAATTGCACCTAATTTGAAAATCTAAGGGATTTACTTAATTCCCATCTAATTTAAAATTACCCCTTGCCCGGTCTGACGGGGCACATTAGTATAAAAATTGCATATTTTCGCTCACTACGCGCGCATCTGTCCAGGAACATCATTACACAAGGCCGTTTCCGTTTAATGTTGGTCAAATATTGAATTTATGATTCTAAAGCCACGCTTTTCTTCATAACCTTGGGGTCGAACTGGTGTTCACCGGAGTTAAATACCCTTTGCCCCACTCAAGTTAACCCTGATACGCTATTGCCCAAACTTCTAGTTGCCATAATCCAGCCTTGAAAGGACCAAATATCGCACTGCATGTGCACAGGTATTACGGTCAATAAATGTACAGACCCGTGCAATATTACGTAAGTGAAAATTCACAGTACGGCATAGTGATGAGTCATAAGTCCATCTTCAAACAAGAATCAAATACAATACCTAAGTTCTTAATAGATGACGAGGGTTCAATCACATATTCACCGATCTTCAAGACACCACAAAGCACAGAATTTACTTGCCTTTGCGACGAGAGGATAAAACACTCAGTCTTTGTGTCATTTAAACAAAGTTTGTTTTGTAACATCCAAGCTCTTACCTCAGCAATACAATTTGTTAATCTAGCCTGCGCAGCATCTCTATCGCCGGTAACCCGAGGATC
Organism: Ophiura sarsii; assembly: GCA_035610835.1. Lineage (NCBI taxonomy): Eukaryota > Metazoa > Echinodermata > Ophiuroidea > Amphilepidida > Ophiuridae > Ophiura > Ophiura sarsii. The sequence goes on along the minus strand of JAYJML010000574.1, from coordinate 9,105 downwards.
GTAGCTCACATATAGCTGGGTGTCATCAGCGTATAATTATGTGGTAGGGAACATGAAAGCGTTCGAAGATTTCAGTGACTAGCCTAGAGTAGGAGGTGGAGATCGGTGGACCTGCAACTGATCCCTGAGGAACGCCATACTAAGGCGGATGAACACATGAACAACTACCAGAGATACTTACTCTACTACTACGGTCTCTGAGATATAAGTTGAACCAATTTAAAACACAGCCTCCGATACCATACTCTGTATGAAACCTATTTACAAGAATGTCATGGTCAATGGTATCGAAGACTGCTGACATGTCAAGTAATATATATATATATATATATATATACAAGCAACACAATTCTACCATGACCCAATTCATAATGCACGATTCTTATTATTTAAAAGTGAACTTAGAGTACGGTACATTGTCTTTGCATTTGCATTAGTCAGAATGTTTTGGAAATGATCAGTTTTTGGATTGTACAATCAAATCATTGACAACCTTGTTTTGCTCATAGTATTTAATACAATAGGATTCACTGTGCGTCTTACGCCATTTTCTTTCATATTTGCGACGTTTTCTTCTTGCTGATCATTGGCATCAAACCACTTAGGATTTACTATGGTTCTATGAACGCGAGTCTGTTCTGGACAATGTTTGTCAAGAACTTTGCGAATCCTAATGAATGCTACTCTGTAGCTTGCCTGTTTGGGTCTTCTTGATAAACAAGATCGCGAAGTTCGTGAGCTAAGTCTGATTTGAAAACGTCTAGATCAAGCTCTCTGAAATTCCTTCAAGTTAATGATGTTCTTTCTTGGATCGGCTTCATTTTGGTAATGGTGCATTCTACCATATGGTGGTCAGAGCCATACCTATTTGGAGAGACAATACAAATAACATGGTCGAGTATGTGACCCGATTTATGTGTAGGTCTGTCAATGTATTGATGAAGATCATGTTGAGAAAGCATGGATAAATATCGATTAATGCCGTGCTTAGATGGAACGTCCACGTGGAGGTTAAAATCGCCCAATATTAAAGACTTGCCAGGCAACAATGGAATGTCAGACAAGAAGCTTTAAAACTCATCAAGAAACTTGGATGGTGAGAACCCGTTCTTTTGGGATTGATAAGGATGATACACAGCGATAAGGCGGAATGTCTATTGGTGACACTGGATTGCCCTTAGCGGTACCATATAGTTGGCGGCAGATTTTACCGTGGACAGTAAAATATGTAGTAGTGAGGATAAATTGGAGCACTTGGACAACACCATCACTCGTTAGGTTGCATTCATGTTCCTTATTGTAGACTCTCAGTACATCTTCTGTTTCAAGATTGTTATTTACAATGGCCAAAACCGTGTCTATAGGTGTATTTGTAAATGAACTCACTACATCGTGGGAGTTAAGTACATCGTCTTCCTCTATGACCAGTTCTGCTAATTCAGAGGCTAGATGTTTCGTAGTTAACCACTTAGGCACTACCTGTCTATCTAACAGTGTTTCTGATTGGTTAATTACTCATTTGAATAACCAATTACCATACAGCTTTTAAACTATTTCACCCGATCTTTATCAGGGATACAATTATTTTAACAATGTCTCTGATTGGTGCAATAAATGATGTATCCATCTTTCTGACCAATCGGCCGGTAGGGGTTAATAGTTAATCAGTAGCAGTAGTAAATCACTCACTACCTATCATGTGTCGATAAAGGCAACAGTGTTTGTCGAAACGTCCACAATAAAAAGTGAGTGGAAATTGGATAAGATACAATGTACCTTTCCCTCATTAATATCACCAATCCGGATGAATCTTTTCTACAATTAACAGGGTCTGACTAGATTATAGCGTGTCATCAGGGTTCAAAATACCTGTCTGCTGCAATAAGTTACATCTGTCAAGGCGTTTACTCAAACCCCAGCCATTCCAGTAAAACACTCCGGGTTGGTAAAGTATAGTTAAATAGTATAAAGTCCATTTCATATCTCTTGGTCAATTTCTCCAGATCTCTTATGGGTACTTGATCATAGAACGAAATCATTTTTGTGAGATCTGAACTATGAGTGGCCATTCCGTCAAACCCTTCTGTTTCAGGAAAGCTTACAATGTCATCGGCCTTAATCCGTTTCAGTATATATTTCGCATCTTCCAAAAGCGTTTCAAATTTTCCGATCACCGTATAGGGAATATCACACGGATTACAAAACTTGTAGTTCTCAATAAAGTGATTGTTGTTATCCCTTTCACGACTATGGCTGTTGGTAAGAAATCTGACATAGTCATGAAATGTCAAATCATACTCAGCAGGGTTCTTTGTCTTCAATGACGGTGCCCACGGCCGGTATTGTTTTATTATTTGATAACCGAGACGCTGATAACTTTTCGTATGTCTGTAATCGGTTGCATTAGGTGCTATTAAGTTGTTGAAAGCTGATAAAATCCTCGACAATGGATGGCGGGAAAACATGACAAACGTGTATTCTTTAAAAGCATGCTCTAACTGTGTTGTATTATATTTATTTAGCCGCTGAATTGGGCGCGCTTTTTCCACAGCCCTCCAACTTTCGCCCTCTTTCGTCGAGTTTGACAACCCTGCTAACACGTTCAGCACCCGCTTCCAACTTTTCCCAGCAACTTTGGCGGTAACACACATCACTAATTTATGTTTTTCAATCACGAGCATTTCTTTTGATGATTTCGCAACACCGATTGGATTAGGTGCCGCCTTGTGGTATCTTTGACACATATCATGAAGATGTTGTTTTCTTGCTGTTTGAATGAGATCTTGTAGTCTCATAAACTCATTCTCAGGAAGTTCAAGCAAATTCTGATAAAGGATGAAGAAAAGAAAGTGAAGATAGCAACATATGCACACTCTCAAAGATACGAAGACCTTTAATTAACTATTCATTACTTCATGAATACTCGCGATAGCTGCGTACCAAGTGCGTTCCAATAAAATTAATCGTTAGACGAGAACGCGCACGCCGAGCGCAGGTTACTAATAATTGCCCGAAAGTACTGCGCCAAAGTGTTCGATTGCTTTGCTCATATACCGACCAATCAAATTAATGCCTCACGCCCCTAAACTGAATATTCAATGAATTATGAGGAAACAATATTAAAGCTTATTTCTAATTGGTTGAATGATAAAAATGTTAATGACCCGACTTGGACTGTTTCAATAACTAAGAAGATGTGGACAAAATAAACAGAAAACGAATTAATTATTAGCACGATTATATCGGTACAAATCAACGATTTGGATGCATCTTTTTCAGTAATGAATGAGAATAATGACTGCTTAACAACTGTTTTCGTGAATTTATTTTGAAATCCTCGGTTGTTGTTCTGGTCATTTGGAATGGTCCACAATTCCTCAGACCAGAACAAAAACCTCTGATTTCAAAAAAAAAAATCACGAAAACAGTTGTTACGCATTCATTATTAATTGAAATTGTATCCAAAGTAGAATGTTGTTCATTCAAATACTCTTAGTAGTTTCGAACCAATCAGAAAGCAAAAACTAAACATTTTAAAATACGCTTTCAAGTGCATTTACAGTGTCTAATGCACTCCGCGTGTGCGCAATTCAATGCGCGAAGCATCAAATCTTATTAGCTTGTCTTGTCTTGTCTTGTCTTGGCTTGGCTTGTCTTGTCTTGTCTTGTCTTGCCTTGTCTTGTCTTGTCTTGTCTTGACTTAACTTGACTTGACTTTTCTTGTCTTGTCTTGTTTTGTCTTGTCTTGTCTGGTCTGGTCGGTATTTGTTTGATTGTCTCCTGTGAACACGTCGCATGTTTTTATTATCCTTATATCATTTTGTGTTTACATGTTAGCTTTAAAGTGTATTTTGGTATGAAATAAAACTAATATGTTTTTAAAAGAAACATGAAATCGTTCGTTTTCATCATATCGATGACACTTGTGTACTAATCAATTTGGGACAGCCTGTATTTGATGCATGGACTAATTAATGCTGGTGATTTCAGAGAATCTTTAACATTCTAACAAAGAAGATAATAAAAGTTGATGTCCAGCACCATCTGAAAAATAGTGCTATGTTTTCGAAACACAACAATAACACTCGGAAAACGGCTTGGAATATTTGACAAATATTTTAGTTAGTAGATGAACTACGGTGTTGGTTCTTCTTTCTCATAATTAACCATGGTAGTGAAAGATTATGTTCATTTACCTTTTGAATTTCGGAATTAGGTGCAGTTTCGAGAAAGGTCGGGCCTTCTTTTTCTATCTTCTCAATTAGACATTGCAATTTTCCTCTCAACACTTGATCCGTACCTTGGATAATGAAACACACGAAAACGATAAATACATTAAGGGTATCAACGCAGTATATATTAACAAATTACAAGTTATTATCTCTCCCGAAGAAGATTAACTTGAACATACGCGTGTTATTCAAAAGATATAGGGTCATTAAGAAAAACATGAATGGACTTAAATTATACTACCTGCAGCAGGATTTTCTTAAAGACCCTCGTTTGACAACATTATATGCATTTCATTGTAATGTAATGTCAATGGAAACCAGTAAAACCAGGTGACAGAAACCAGTGGTCATGTGATGAAAGTGAAGCATGCTGGTGTTGCTAAATAAAACTTCTTTGGTTATCTCCTGTGAGTATGGACGTTCTCTTCGCGACGTTTACCAATCTTAGTCTTTCAAATTTCGTTAAACTTACCGTTGATTCCATATTCTCCGTTAGCGGCTACGGAAACAGATCTTACACGGAACATGGGTACAAGTTGCACTAGAACCACTTCAAAGATCACAATCACAGCCAAGATAAAAAACAGGCCTATTATGATCGATGCTCTCCTCGATAAAACCATATTTATTCCCGGATATCACTGAAAACTGATCAAAAATGTTACCATAGTCATTTATTCATGTTTAATATGATATTTCACTGCAGGGTTTCATATTCATAATAAATTAATACTGGGGGCAAGAGGTAACATTTACATACTATTCAGTCATTGTAGAGGAAAAATCAGTCTCGGCAGGCCTTATTAGGCTTATATTTAAAGTAACCTAAACACAAAGATAAACAGCATGAATTATATATCAAATAAAAGCTACAACCCTCATGAATCTGACTATGGGGATGCATTTTTTGAAATAGGGAGCGCATATATGAGTTTTTGGGCCGTTTCAATGGCAACCATCAAATGAATTAATAGTATTTTAAGAAATCATTACATTTTTAAAATCATTTTTTATCAATCTAAAACAATTCAAAATACCTTTTCATTCATGATCTTAACTTATGAGAATTCACTTTTGATTATTATTTTGGTTACCATACCAACCAAAACGCCTTTTTTGGTTATTTTGAATAGAAATTCGAGATTGTCAAATTTGGTCGTTTATTATATTTCTGAAAGTTTTTAATCTTTTATCTTTTAGAGTTAACAATCCCCCAAAACAAATCGGTTTCTGCTATAAAATACCTTTTTATACCAAAATAGCACTTTTTCCACGATTTGACACATTTAAAAAACATTTAAAACAAAATCCAATTTCCCAATTTTTCATTAAAAACAAAATGAAATGCTTAATACAGTAAATATCAAATTACGCCAATCGAGTCACAGACAAGAAAATATTTCAGAAATTTTGTTTCAAATTTGTATGCTTTATCACAGGAATTTGGTTTTTAGTTGTTCATATCTCATACTATAAGCTTTTCTACAGGGTAACGCCAGCGTGTAAAAATCTCGACCAACAATTGTAATGGCTCACGTTCTGCCTTAGGAGTACCTTACCGAGGAAAAAAACAGTGCAAATAGCACATCAGATTAAAGCTACAACTGTCAGAAATATTACTCTGGGCTATGCAAAGGTCATATGTCATGCCTAAGTTTTAGGGCCGTTTCTATGGTAACCTTAACAATTTAATAACAGTGTTTGGGAAAATCAAGAACAAATCTCAAATCAATTTTAGTTACCCTTTACTTTTTCAGATCAAATTGTCCTTTACATAATGACTAATAGTTATTTCATTGTTCTAAACATTGCAAGCATGATCTCTTGTTATTTATTTGTGTTACCCCGTCAACCAAAATTCAAATTTTAGTCAATACAACAAAATTATTCTTGTTTTCAGATGATTTAATTATTTCACATACATTAGAATAAAATATAGGCTAAGTTAGTCGTTATTTCATCAAAGCCTTGAGAAATAAGCACTTAAATACACTATTTGATTCTCGTGAGTTGGGAGTATCAAATTATACTTAGGGTTGTTCAAATCGTATTTAAAGTACCTTATCATGAAAAACAGCACAATTGACACATCACATGTAAGCTACATCTCTCGGAATTATTACCAAGGGGGTGCACAGTTTACATAGGGGTGAATCTATGAGTATTTGACCAGTTTCCATGGCAACGGCAACATGAAATAACGTTTTTAGAAATTATAAACATCATTTAAATCAAAACTTGTGAGCCTAATTATTTTAATTGCATGTTTTTTTGTTTTTATTGTGCTAAATATTGCATTAATGTTCAAAATTGTAATATAATGTTCTTATCGGGTTTTTTTTTTGGGGGGGGGGGGGGGGTTACCATGGCAACCAGAATTCATGTTTTTACGAATTTTCCTAAGTGTTTGAAATGGTTTGTTTAATTATAATAGTTATTGAGTTGTTCAGTGTTTAATCTTTTAATGGAAAAAGTGTACTTTAGGTCCCAGATACTGGATACCATTATCGGTCGATACTGGTACATGCATTTTGCCAGTATCGCTCGATACTGGAACAATTTACATGTTCCAGTATCGGTCGATACTGGAACATCAAATTGTGTTCCAATATCGACCGATACTGGAACACTTCATGTGTTCCAGTATCGCCAGATACTAGAACGGTTTCATTCCAGTATCGGCCCAATACTGGAACATTTTGTTCCAGTATCGCTCGATACTGGAACATGTAAATCGTTCCAGTATCGCTCGATACTGGAACACAATTTGATGTTCCAGTATCGCTTGATACTGGAACATGTAAATCGTTCCAGTATCAACAATAACTCTCGGCTATAAGGCTGCCCACACGAACCTTGTTGTGACTTTTAATTAATTATTTCATCATTTATTTTATTCAGAAAATTACAGTACTCTCAGGTGTCCTCGTATTCATCCAATTTTTTGTTTAATTATCTATTATTCCATATGATATATTAAATAGTTCTGAATCGATTTTATAGGCTGTCCTTGATATTGATTAAAATATTGTGATTTTTGCGTTGAAAACCCCATCTTTGCATTGAAAAACAAACAAGTAGCTATGTCGTGACATTCCGATATGGAGTTTTTTGGCAAACATTTCAATGTTGGCCTACATGTATATTTCACTACACAAATATAAAACGGCATGTTGAGGCCATGTTTATAATGTCATTGTGACGTCAAGCGTAAGATGTTTGTACTTGTCACGAATAACCAAACAAATAATCATAATGAAGTGTCTCAGACAACTGCTTCGACGGGTCTATCTAAAAAGAACAACCAGCTGCAGTCATTAAGAAAAGGAAACAACGACAAATATCAACACTTGACACTAGCCAACGTATAGAATAAACCGCACGAGAGAAGAGACGAACCTCCCAAAGATTCCCGTCACTTGACACATCACAGGCAGTTTTGAATACCACAAAACGGCTCTTTTCAGAGCCACCCTATTTTCCAGAAAGAGAAAATAACCATTGGGCGATACTGGCACATTTTAAATGTTCTAGTATTGGGCGATACTGGTACATTTTTCATGTTCCAGTATTTGGCGATACTGGAACATTTTTCATGTACCAGTATCGCCCGATACTGGTACACATTCTACCAGTATCGACCGATACTGGAACAAAATAATGTACCAGTATCGATCGTTACTGGTACATTATTTTGTTCCAGTATCGGGCAATACTGGAACATTTTAAACGTGCCAGTATCGAGCGATACTGGAACAAAATAATGTACCAGTATCGAACGATACTGGGTGTTCTAGTATTGGTCGATACTAGTACAGTCTAGTATCTGGGAGCTAAGGTACACCTTTTCCCTTTTAATGTTACTTATTAATTGACACAAACACTATTCTATTCTACTAAAAATACATGTTTTTTATTTATCTTTTCATGATTTCCCCCATTTTTGTCAAAAAGAGAGATTTCGAAAACAATAAATGAAAGTGATAAAATGTGTATTTTAGATTGAATCAATTTGATCAATTCGCGTCGCGTCATCATAATCATAGAATTAAATTTCTAAATTATATAGCTTGCCACATAAATTTATGTCATCAATATCTTAGAAATAGGCAGTTTTACAGTATTAAAATACGTTTAGGGAATTGGAGTGTCAAATTTCAACTCGGGTATGTTCAAATCTCACTATTGGTACCTTAGCATGGAGAAAGAACATTAAAAATGATACAACACACGAAAGCTAATATTACCAAGATGGTAGAGAGTATGGGTGCATCTATGAGTAATTGGTCAGTTTCCATGGTAACAACAAAACTAAATAATAACATTTTTGAGAAATCACAAGCATATCAAGATGTATAAGCCTTAACACTTTCCACGCGGCAGGTGTCTGCAGACGACAATCCAAAATTGCACAAAAGGTTTCAAAAATGTCAACATTATTGAATGTCATTTACCATATTTGGAATCACCATGTGAAATGCTTTCAAATAAGCACAAATGTGCCTAGTATATGTTTAGTTATCCTTGAGATAAAGCACACATTTTGTGATTGTCGGGGATCAGTTCTCAGGGGCGCATCCCTAGCCTCGTTTTCAGAGTACTTATTGCTCTGAGCATGCTCAGTTGGATAGCACGGCCCTCTTTTGACGTAAGTGCGCCAATTACGAATAACGTCTATTATGTTACTATGATATGATATCAAACGAATGATTTTCAGTGCTTTTTAGGCATATTGGTGATTTGTTTATTAACCTTTTGGATTTAATATCGACATTTTTCAAAGTAAAATATGAAATGCTTAATTTAGGTCTTTCAATCCGCGAAATTAAAATTGAGTTAAAACGAAGAATTAATAAAACAACCTTTTAAAACC
>JAYJML010000534.1:0-26087 GCA_035610835.1 Ophiura sarsii | reverse complement strand
AACGTTTTACCATCATCATGCTCATAGACAAACACGCACTTTGAACGATTCACCAACAAGTAAAATTATATACTATAGTTTCTTTTTTTAAAAGACGGAGAATCGTTGCAGTGTGTGTTATGCCAATGAGAAATCGCCAACGTTTTACCTTTACCATCACCTTTCAGCTTCTCCATGCATTGTATTTGTAGATATGTTGTTGCTCTCACTAAACTCTGTTCAGTCTTTTAAGACTCAAGGTGTTCCTATTGGATGTGTATCTGATAGGCTAATCCAAACAAGTCATTGATGTCATGTATCAATTCAATGGAATGTAGAATAGGTGAGTGCCAATCATGTTACAAACACCTTAGTAGTCCGTTCCGCTCTGTTTTACGGATACACTTCATATATTCCATCGAATGCAATAGTATCTTTTCTGAAAACCTTTCACTATCAACACCTCGTTTAGCTCAGTCGATAGATCGCTCGCTTGTTACCAAACCTATATTTAATGGTAGTGGGTTCGAATCTGTCATTGGCCTATCTTACTTTTATTACTTATTCTTTCTTTTTTTAATTCATTTCTAGATCTTATTTTCATTCATGTATTTTTATTTATTCTTTTTATTCATTCCTTTTTCTTTTTTCTTTTTATGCTATGACGTGATGCTAATTAATGTTCATAACAATATATTCTATCATTGTGGCGTGGGCATTTGGTGCTATAGTGGTTATTGCTATCTACCGTAGATAGCAGTTAGGGCCTATATGCTATACAGTATGTACATGACTTAAAACTCGCATTCGAGTTTGTATCAACGTTTAGATGAAATTGGTTGTCATTAATACCAAAATATTACATGTGTGTTCCATTTATTTAACCGTTACCTGTACATATACGAATTGCGCCATTCTAAATATGTTGAAATTTGAAGGAAATATTGGTTGAAAATCATCATTTTGTAAAAAGTACTTAATATTTATTAATGATATTAAGTGGTCTTATTGCGCATTGTATACGCTACAATGTGTGAAAATCACATTGATATCGATTGAGTGGTTCTCAAGTTATGATGTAAAACGTGAGGCATGACAGCGCGTGTTTTCAATAGCTCAGACAATGTTAGAAAAAAGTGTTCGAACACTTAGTAGGCCTAATGTAAAGTCATCCCCCTTTCCCCCCTGATCAATGTTGAGTCGCCCAACTTGCCAAACATCAGCCCGTGGCCTAGCAACATTGATTGGTGGGGAGAGGGGAGGGGTATATTAAAGGGGGGCTTTCAGGCTAGCAGATGCAAATTGGTATTTTCACATGACTCTAAAAATGCGTACTATAGGGTAATTAAACGGTGCAAACAATGGTCAGTGTTCGAACACCTTTTTTCTATGATTGTGTATAAAATCGCTTAAGGAAATCATCTAAATTTGGTTTTTGGCGTGTATCTCCAAAAGTATATAAGCTATTCTTCTGAGATTTGGCATGATTATCAGGATGGTTTAGGCCCGTCATCGTGTGTAATATGAATGGGATCGGTGAATGTTAAGGAATTGTTAGTACGATTGAATTGTTGAATATATATAAATGTGTGTAAATGTAAAGGTCATTATGATTATGTATCTTGTCATATACTTGAAATGTATAGCATTACCGACACCAAATACATAGTGAATAAATTATTGTGACTGTTAAATTCTGAGGTGTTTGTATTTAATTTAATTAATGTGACGACTTAATCCAAACACATTTCAACTCTGAAGAGGGACGATTTAACGCTTTCCACGCGGTATACGCAAAGCAGATTTTTCAAAAACATTTTCAACTTTCAAAGTCTATCTCAAGGATTACTGGACCAATACTAGGCACGTTTGTACTTATTTCAATGCATTTCAGTAAAGTAGGGCATGATCTAACTAATAAAGGTCAAGAACATTGTTCATGTCAAGTGCTAACTATAACAAATTGATGGATTTCTAAACATTCAATTGATGTTTTACTATGTGTTAATTATTATATGGTTTTATCATGAGTTAGGCCTAATCGAACTTTTATTAATATGCGTAATAATTGAGCGTGTCACTACGTCTTTTCTGCAATACTATTTTTCCGACAACAAATTATGGTCAGTAATCATCTCTTACATTATTAAAATAATGTTCTCTCAGACTGATGACGCAAAACTATAGCCTACATTGATAAACGGGTTCTATTGATGATTTTGGTAAATGGTCAACCGTTAACGTTTTACCATCATCATGCTCATAGACAAACACGCACTTTGAACGATTCACCAACAAGTAAAATTATATACTATAGTTTCTTTTTTTAAAAGACGGAGAATCGTTGCAGTGTGTGTTATGCCAATGAGAAATCGCCAACGTTTTACCTTTACCATCACCTTTCAGCTTCTCCATGCATTGTATTTGTAGATATGTTGTTGCTCTCACTAAACTCTGTTCAGTCTTTTAAGACTCAAGGTGTTCCTATTGGATGTGTATCTGATAGGCTAATCCAAACAAGTCATTGATGTCATGTATCAATTCAATGGAATGTAGAATAGGTGAGTGCCAATCATGTTACAAACACCTTAGTAGTCCGTTCCGCTCTGTTTTACGGATACACTTCATATATTCCATCGAATGCAATAGTATCTTTTCTGAAAACCTTTCACTATCAACACCTCGTTTAGCTCAGTCGATAGATCGCTCGCTTGTTACCAAACCTATATTTAATGGTAGTGGGTTCGAATCTGTCATTGGCCTATCTTACTTTTATTACTTATTCTTTCTTTTTTTAATTCATTTCTAGATCTTATTTTCATTCATGTATTTTTATTTATTCTTTTTATTCATTCCTTTTTCTTTTTTCTTTTTATGCTATGACGTGATGCTAATTAATGTTCATAACAATATATTCTATCATTGTGGCGTGGGCATTTGGTGCTATAGTGGTTATTGCTATCTACCGTAGATAGCAGTTAGGGCCTATATGCTATACAGTATGTACATGACTTAAAACTCGCATTCGAGTTTGTATCAACGTTTAGATGAAATTGGTTGTCATTAATACCAAAATATTACATGTGTGTTCCATTTATTTAACCGTTACCTGTACATATACGAATTGCGCCATTCTAAATATGTTGAAATTTGAAGGAAATATTGGTTGAAAATCATCATTTTGTAAAAAGTACTTAATATTTATTAATGATATTAAGTGGTCTTATTGCGCATTGTATACGCTACAATGTGTGAAAATCACATTGATATCGATTGAGTGGTTCTCAAGTTATGATGTAAAACGTGAGGCATGACAGCGCGTGTTTTCAATAGCTCAGACAATGTTAGAAAAAAGTGTTCGAACACTTAGTAGGCCTAATGTAAAGTCATCCCCCTTTCCCCCCTGATCAATGTTGAGTCGCCCAACTTGCCAAACATCAGCCCGTGGCCTAGCAACATTGATTGGTGGGGAGAGGGGAGGGGTATATTAAAGGGGGGCTTTCAGGCTAGCAGATGCAAATTGGTATTTTCACATGACTCTAAAAATGCGTACTATAGGGTAATTAAACGGTGCAAACAATGGTCAGTGTTCGAACACCTTTTTTCTATGATTGTGTATAAAATCGCTTAAGGAAATCATCTAAATTTGGTTTTTGGCGTGTATCTCCAAAAGTATATAAGCTATTCTTCTGAGATTTGGCATGATTATCAGGATGGTTTAGGCCCGTCATCGTGTGTAATATGAATGGGATCGGTGAATGTTAAGGAATTGTTAGTACGATTGAATTGTTGAATATATATAAATGTGTGTAAATGTAAAGGTCATTATGATTATGTATCTTGTCATATACTTGAAATGTATAGCATTACCGACACCAAATACATAGTGAATAAATTATTGTGACTGTTAAATTCTGAGGTGTTTGTATTTAATTTAATTAATGTGACGACTTAATCCAAACACATTTCAACTCTGAAGAGGGACGATTTAACGCTTTCCACGCGGTATACGCAAAGCAGATTTTTCAAAAACATTTTCAACTTTCAAAGTCTATCTCAAGGATTACTGGACCAATACTAGGCACGTTTGTACTTATTTCAATGCATTTCAGTAAAGTAGGGCATGATCTAACTAATAAAGGTCAAGAACATTGTTCATGTCAAGTGCTAACTATAACAAATTGATGGATTTCTAAACATTCAATTGATGTTTTACTATGTGTTAATTATTATATGGTTTTATCATGAGTTAGGCCTAATCGAACTTTTATTAATATGCGTAATAATTGAGCGTGTCACTACGTCTTTTCTGCAATACTATTTTTCCGACAACAAATTATGGTCAGTAATCATCTCTTACATTATTAAAATAATGTTCTCTCAGACTGATGACGCAAAACTATAGCCTACATTGATAAACGGGTTCTATTGATGATTTTGGTAAATGGTCAACCGTTAACGTTTTACCATCATCATGCTCATAGACAAACACGCACTTTGAACGATTCACCAACAAGTAAAATTATATACTATAGTTTCTTTTTTTAAAAGACGGAGAATCGTTGCAGTGTGTGTTATGCCAATGAGAAATCGCCAACGTTTTACCTTTACCATCACCTTTCAGCTTCTCCATGCATTGTATTTGTAGATATGTTGTTGCTCTCACTAAACTCTGTTCAGTCTTTTAAGACTCAAGGTGTTCCTATTGGATGTGTATCTGATAGGCTAATCCAAACAAGTCATTGATGTCATGTATCAATTCAATGGAATGTAGAATAGGTGAGTGCCAATCATGTTACAAACACCTTAGTAGTCCGTTCCGCTCTGTTTTACGGATACACTTCATATATTCCATCGAATGCAATAGTATCTTTTCTGAAAACCTTTCACTATCAACACCTCGTTTAGCTCAGTCGATAGATCGCTCGCTTGTTACCAAACCTATATTTAATGGTAGTGGGTTCGAATCTGTCATTGGCCTATCTTACTTTTATTACTTATTCTTTCTTTTTTTAATTCATTTCTAGATCTTATTTTCATTCATGTATTTTTATTTATTCTTTTTATTCATTCCTTTTTCTTTTTTCTTTTTATGCTATGACGTGATGCTAATTAATGTTCATAACAATATATTCTATCATTGTGGCGTGGGCATTTGGTGCTATAGTGGTTATTGCTATCTACCGTAGATAGCAGTTAGGGCCTATATGCTATACAGTATGTACATGACTTAAAACTCGCATTCGAGTTTGTATCAACGTTTAGATGAAATTGGTTGTCATTAATACCAAAATATTACATGTGTGTTCCATTTATTTAACCGTTACCTGTACATATACGAATTGCGCCATTCTAAATATGTTGAAATTTGAAGGAAATATTGGTTGAAAATCATCATTTTGTAAAAAGTACTTAATATTTATTAATGATATTAAGTGGTCTTATTGCGCATTGTATACGCTACAATGTGTGAAAATCACATTGATATCGATTGAGTGGTTCTCAAGTTATGATGTAAAACGTGAGGCATGACAGCGCGTGTTTTCAATAGCTCAGACAATGTTAGAAAAAAGTGTTCGAACACTTAGTAGGCCTAATGTAAAGTCATCCCCCTTTCCCCCCTGATCAATGTTGAGTCGCCCAACTTGCCAAACATCAGCCCGTGGCCTAGCAACATTGATTGGTGGGGAGAGGGGAGGGGTATATTAAAGGGGGGCTTTCAGGCTAGCAGATGCAAATTGGTATTTTCACATGACTCTAAAAATGCGTACTATAGGGTAATTAAACGGTGCAAACAATGGTCAGTGTTCGAACACCTTTTTTCTATGATTGTGTATAAAATCGCTTAAGGAAATCATCTAAATTTGGTTTTTGGCGTGTATCTCCAAAAGTATATAAGCTATTCTTCTGAGATTTGGCATGATTATCAGGATGGTTTAGGCCCGTCATCGTGTGTAATATGAATGGGATCGGTGAATGTTAAGGAATTGTTAGTACGATTGAATTGTTGAATATATATAAATGTGTGTAAATGTAAAGGTCATTATGATTATGTATCTTGTCATATACTTGAAATGTATAGCATTACCGACACCAAATACATAGTGAATAAATTATTGTGACTGTTAAATTCTGAGGTGTTTGTATTTAATTTAATTAATGTGACGACTTAATCCAAACACATTTCAACTCTGAAGAGGGACGATTTAACGCTTTCCACGCGGTATACGCAAAGCAGATTTTTCAAAAACATTTTCAACTTTCAAAGTCTATCTCAAGGATTACTGGACCAATACTAGGCACGTTTGTACTTATTTCAATGCATTTCAGTAAAGTAGGGCATGATCTAACTAATAAAGGTCAAGAACATTGTTCATGTCAAGTGCTAACTATAACAAATTGATGGATTTCTAAACATTCAATTGATGTTTTACTATGTGTTAATTATTATATGGTTTTATCATGAGTTAGGCCTAATCGAACTTTTATTAATATGCGTAATAATTGAGCGTGTCACTACGTCTTTTCTGCAATACTATTTTTCCGACAACAAATTATGGTCAGTAATCATCTCTTACATTATTAAAATAATGTTCTCTCAGACTGATGACGCAAAACTATAGCCTACATTGATAAACGGGTTCTATTGATGATTTTGGTAAATGGTCAACCGTTAACGTTTTACCATCATCATGCTCATAGACAAACACGCACTTTGAACGATTCACCAACAAGTAAAATTATATACTATAGTTTCTTTTTTTAAAAGACGGAGAATCGTTGCAGTGTGTGTTATGCCAATGAGAAATCGCCAACGTTTTACCTTTACCATCACCTTTCAGCTTCTCCATGCATTGTATTTGTAGATATGTTGTTGCTCTCACTAAACTCTGTTCAGTCTTTTAAGACTCAAGGTGTTCCTATTGGATGTGTATCTGATAGGCTAATCCAAACAAGTCATTGATGTCATGTATCAATTCAATGGAATGTAGAATAGGTGAGTGCCAATCATGTTACAAACACCTTAGTAGTCCGTTCCGCTCTGTTTTACGGATACACTTCATATATTCCATCGAATGCAATAGTATCTTTTCTGAAAACCTTTCACTATCAACACCTCGTTTAGCTCAGTCGATAGATCGCTCGCTTGTTACCAAACCTATATTTAATGGTAGTGGGTTCGAATCTGTCATTGGCCTATCTTACTTTTATTACTTATTCTTTCTTTTTTTAATTCATTTCTAGATCTTATTTTCATTCATGTATTTTTATTTATTCTTTTTATTCATTCCTTTTTCTTTTTTCTTTTTATGCTATGACGTGATGCTAATTAATGTTCATAACAATATATTCTATCATTGTGGCGTGGGCATTTGGTGCTATAGTGGTTATTGCTATCTACCGTAGATAGCAGTTAGGGCCTATATGCTATACAGTATGTACATGACTTAAAACTCGCATTCGAGTTTGTATCAACGTTTAGATGAAATTGGTTGTCATTAATACCAAAATATTACATGTGTGTTCCATTTATTTAACCGTTACCTGTACATATACGAATTGCGCCATTCTAAATATGTTGAAATTTGAAGGAAATATTGGTTGAAAATCATCATTTTGTAAAAAGTACTTAATATTTATTAATGATATTAAGTGGTCTTATTGCGCATTGTATACGCTACAATGTGTGAAAATCACATTGATATCGATTGAGTGGTTCTCAAGTTATGATGTAAAACGTGAGGCATGACAGCGCGTGTTTTCAATAGCTCAGACAATGTTAGAAAAAAGTGTTCGAACACTTAGTAGGCCTAATGTAAAGTCATCCCCCTTTCCCCCCTGATCAATGTTGAGTCGCCCAACTTGCCAAACATCAGCCCGTGGCCTAGCAACATTGATTGGTGGGGAGAGGGGAGGGGTATATTAAAGGGGGGCTTTCAGGCTAGCAGATGCAAATTGGTATTTTCACATGACTCTAAAAATGCGTACTATAGGGTAATTAAACGGTGCAAACAATGGTCAGTGTTCGAACACCTTTTTTCTATGATTGTGTATAAAATCGCTTAAGGAAATCATCTAAATTTGGTTTTTGGCGTGTATCTCCAAAAGTATATAAGCTATTCTTCTGAGATTTGGCATGATTATCAGGATGGTTTAGGCCCGTCATCGTGTGTAATATGAATGGGATCGGTGAATGTTAAGGAATTGTTAGTACGATTGAATTGTTGAATATATATAAATGTGTGTAAATGTAAAGGTCATTATGATTATGTATCTTGTCATATACTTGAAATGTATAGCATTACCGACACCAAATACATAGTGAATAAATTATTGTGACTGTTAAATTCTGAGGTGTTTGTATTTAATTTAATTAATGTGACGACTTAATCCAAACACATTTCAACTCTGAAGAGGGACGATTTAACGCTTTCCACGCGGTATACGCAAAGCAGATTTTTCAAAAACATTTTCAACTTTCAAAGTCTATCTCAAGGATTACTGGACCAATACTAGGCACGTTTGTACTTATTTCAATGCATTTCAGTAAAGTAGGGCATGATCTAACTAATAAAGGTCAAGAACATTGTTCATGTCAAGTGCTAACTATAACAAATTGATGGATTTCTAAACATTCAATTGATGTTTTACTATGTGTTAATTATTATATGGTTTTATCATGAGTTAGGCCTAATCGAACTTTTATTAATATGCGTAATAATTGAGCGTGTCACTACGTCTTTTCTGCAATACTATTTTTCCGACAACAAATTATGGTCAGTAATCATCTCTTACATTATTAAAATAATGTTCTCTCAGACTGATGACGCAAAACTATAGCCTACATTGATAAACGGGTTCTATTGATGATTTTGGTAAATGGTCAACCGTTAACGTTTTACCATCATCATGCTCATAGACAAACACGCACTTTGAACGATTCACCAACAAGTAAAATTATATACTATAGTTTCTTTTTTTAAAAGACGGAGAATCGTTGCAGTGTGTGTTATGCCAATGAGAAATCGCCAACGTTTTACCTTTACCATCACCTTTCAGCTTCTCCATGCATTGTATTTGTAGATATGTTGTTGCTCTCACTAAACTCTGTTCAGTCTTTTAAGACTCAAGGTGTTCCTATTGGATGTGTATCTGATAGGCTAATCCAAACAAGTCATTGATGTCATGTATCAATTCAATGGAATGTAGAATAGGTGAGTGCCAATCATGTTACAAACACCTTAGTAGTCCGTTCCGCTCTGTTTTACGGATACACTTCATATATTCCATCGAATGCAATAGTATCTTTTCTGAAAACCTTTCACTATCAACACCTCGTTTAGCTCAGTCGATAGATCGCTCGCTTGTTACCAAACCTATATTTAATGGTAGTGGGTTCGAATCTGTCATTGGCCTATCTTACTTTTATTACTTATTCTTTCTTTTTTTAATTCATTTCTAGATCTTATTTTCATTCATGTATTTTTATTTATTCTTTTTATTCATTCCTTTTTCTTTTTTCTTTTTATGCTATGACGTGATGCTAATTAATGTTCATAACAATATATTCTATCATTGTGGCGTGGGCATTTGGTGCTATAGTGGTTATTGCTATCTACCGTAGATAGCAGTTAGGGCCTATATGCTATACAGTATGTACATGACTTAAAACTCGCATTCGAGTTTGTATCAACGTTTAGATGAAATTGGTTGTCATTAATACCAAAATATTACATGTGTGTTCCATTTATTTAACCGTTACCTGTACATATACGAATTGCGCCATTCTAAATATGTTGAAATTTGAAGGAAATATTGGTTGAAAATCATCATTTTGTAAAAAGTACTTAATATTTATTAATGATATTAAGTGGTCTTATTGCGCATTGTATACGCTACAATGTGTGAAAATCACATTGATATCGATTGAGTGGTTCTCAAGTTATGATGTAAAACGTGAGGCATGACAGCGCGTGTTTTCAATAGCTCAGACAATGTTAGAAAAAAGTGTTCGAACACTTAGTAGGCCTAATGTAAAGTCATCCCCCTTTCCCCCCTGATCAATGTTGAGTCGCCCAACTTGCCAAACATCAGCCCGTGGCCTAGCAACATTGATTGGTGGGGAGAGGGGAGGGGTATATTAAAGGGGGGCTTTCAGGCTAGCAGATGCAAATTGGTATTTTCACATGACTCTAAAAATGCGTACTATAGGGTAATTAAACGGTGCAAACAATGGTCAGTGTTCGAACACCTTTTTTCTATGATTGTGTATAAAATCGCTTAAGGAAATCATCTAAATTTGGTTTTTGGCGTGTATCTCCAAAAGTATATAAGCTATTCTTCTGAGATTTGGCATGATTATCAGGATGGTTTAGGCCCGTCATCGTGTGTAATATGAATGGGATCGGTGAATGTTAAGGAATTGTTAGTACGATTGAATTGTTGAATATATATAAATGTGTGTAAATGTAAAGGTCATTATGATTATGTATCTTGTCATATACTTGAAATGTATAGCATTACCGACACCAAATACATAGTGAATAAATTATTGTGACTGTTAAATTCTGAGGTGTTTGTATTTAATTTAATTAATGTGACGACTTAATCCAAACACATTTCAACTCTGAAGAGGGACGATTTAACGCTTTCCACGCGGTATACGCAAAGCAGATTTTTCAAAAACATTTTCAACTTTCAAAGTCTATCTCAAGGATTACTGGACCAATACTAGGCACGTTTGTACTTATTTCAATGCATTTCAGTAAAGTAGGGCATGATCTAACTAATAAAGGTCAAGAACATTGTTCATGTCAAGTGCTAACTATAACAAATTGATGGATTTCTAAACATTCAATTGATGTTTTACTATGTGTTAATTATTATATGGTTTTATCATGAGTTAGGCCTAATCGAACTTTTATTAATATGCGTAATAATTGAGCGTGTCACTACGTCTTTTCTGCAATACTATTTTTCCGACAACAAATTATGGTCAGTAATCATCTCTTACATTATTAAAATAATGTTCTCTCAGACTGATGACGCAAAACTATAGCCTACATTGATAAACGGGTTCTATTGATGATTTTGGTAAATGGTCAACCGTTAACGTTTTACCATCATCATGCTCATAGACAAACACGCACTTTGAACGATTCACCAACAAGTAAAATTATATACTATAGTTTCTTTTTTTAAAAGACGGAGAATCGTTGCAGTGTGTGTTATGCCAATGAGAAATCGCCAACGTTTTACCTTTACCATCACCTTTCAGCTTCTCCATGCATTGTATTTGTAGATATGTTGTTGCTCTCACTAAACTCTGTTCAGTCTTTTAAGACTCAAGGTGTTCCTATTGGATGTGTATCTGATAGGCTAATCCAAACAAGTCATTGATGTCATGTATCAATTCAATGGAATGTAGAATAGGTGAGTGCCAATCATGTTACAAACACCTTAGTAGTCCGTTCCGCTCTGTTTTACGGATACACTTCATATATTCCATCGAATGCAATAGTATCTTTTCTGAAAACCTTTCACTATCAACACCTCGTTTAGCTCAGTCGATAGATCGCTCGCTTGTTACCAAACCTATATTTAATGGTAGTGGGTTCGAATCTGTCATTGGCCTATCTTACTTTTATTACTTATTCTTTCTTTTTTTAATTCATTTCTAGATCTTATTTTCATTCATGTATTTTTATTTATTCTTTTTATTCATTCCTTTTTCTTTTTTCTTTTTATGCTATGACGTGATGCTAATTAATGTTCATAACAATATATTCTATCATTGTGGCGTGGGCATTTGGTGCTATAGTGGTTATTGCTATCTACCGTAGATAGCAGTTAGGGCCTATATGCTATACAGTATGTACATGACTTAAAACTCGCATTCGAGTTTGTATCAACGTTTAGATGAAATTGGTTGTCATTAATACCAAAATATTACATGTGTGTTCCATTTATTTAACCGTTACCTGTACATATACGAATTGCGCCATTCTAAATATGTTGAAATTTGAAGGAAATATTGGTTGAAAATCATCATTTTGTAAAAAGTACTTAATTTTTATTAATGATATTAAGTGGTCTTATTGCGCATTGTATACGCTACAATGTGTGAAAATCACATTGATATCGATTGAGTGGTTCTCAAGTTATGATGTAAAACGTGAGGCATGACAGCGCGTGTTTTCAATAGCTCAGACAATGTTAGAAAAAAGTGTTCGAACACTTAGTAGGCCTAATGTAAAGTCATCCCCCTTTCCCCCTGATCAATGTTGAGTCGCCCAACTTGCCAAACATCAGCCCGTGGCCTAGCAACATTGATTGGTGGGGAGAGGGGAGGGGTATATTAAAGGGGGGCTTTCAGGCTAGCAGATGCAAATTGGTATTTTCACATGACTCTAAAAATGCGTACTATAGGGTAATTAAACGGTGCAAACAATGGTCAGTGTTCGAACACCTTTTTTCTATGATTGTGTATAAAATCGCTTAAGGAAATCATCTAAATTTGGTTTTTGGCGTGTATCTCCAAAAGTATATAAGCTATTCTTCTGAGATTTGGCATGATTATCAGGATGGTTTAGGCCCGTCATCGTGTGTAATATGAATGGGATCGGTGAATGTTAAGGAATTGTTAGTACGATTGAATTGTTGAATATATATAAATGTGTGTAAATGTAAAGGTCATTATGATTATGTATCTTGTCATATACTTGAAATGTATAGCATTACCGACACCAAATACATAGTGAATAAATTATTGTGACTGTTAAATTCTGAGGTGTTTGTATTTAATTTAATTAATGTGACGACTTAATCCAAACACATTTCAACTCTGAAGAGGGACGATTTAACGCTTTCCACGCGGTATACGCAAAGCAGATTTTTCAAAAACATTTTCAACTTTCAAAGTCTATCTCAAGGATTACTGGACCAATACTAGGCACGTTTGTACTTATTTCAATGCATTTCAGTAAAGTAGGGCATGATCTAACTAATAAAGGTCAAGAACATTGTTCATGTCAAGTGCTAACTATAACAAATTGATGGATTTCTAAACATTCAATTGATGTTTTACTATGTGTTAATTATTATATGGTTTTATCATGAGTTAGGCCTAATCGAACTTTTATTAATATGCGTAATAATTGAGCGTGTCACTACGTCTTTTCTGCAATACTATTTTTCCGACAACAAATTATGGTCAGTAATCATCTCTTACATTATTAAAATAATGTTCTCTCAGACTGATGACGCAAAACTATAGCCTACATTGATAAACGGGTTCTATTGATGATTTTGGTAAATGGTCAACCGTTAACGTTTTACCATCATCATGCTCATAGACAAACACGCACTTTGAACGATTCACCAACAAGTAAAATTATATACTATAGTTTCTTTTTTTAAAAGACGGAGAATCGTTGCAGTGTGTGTTATGCCAATGAGAAATCGCCAACGTTTTACCTTTACCATCACCTTTCAGCTTCTCCATGCATTGTATTTGTAGATATGTTGTTGCTCTCACTAAACTCTGTTCAGTCTTTTAAGACTCAAGGTGTTCCTATTGGATGTGTATCTGATAGGCTAATCCAAACAAGTCATTGATGTCATGTATCAATTCAATGGAATGTAGAATAGGTGAGTGCCAATCATGTTACAAACACCTTAGTAGTCCGTTCCGCTCTGTTTTACGGATACACTTCATATATTCCATCGAATGCAATAGTATCTTTTCTGAAAACCTTTCACTATCAACACCTCGTTTAGCTCAGTCGATAGATCGCTCGCTTGTTACCAAACCTATATTTAATGGTAGTGGGTTCGAATCTGTCATTGGCCTATCTTACTTTTATTACTTATTCTTTCTTTTTTTAATTCATTTCTAGATCTTATTTTCATTCATGTATTTTTATTTATTCTTTTTATTCATTCCTTTTTCTTTTTTCTTTTTATGCTATGACGTGATGCTAATTAATGTTCATAACAATATATTCTATCATTGTGGCGTGGGCATTTGGTGCTATAGTGGTTATTGCTATCTACCGTAGATAGCAGTTAGGGCCTATATGCTATACAGTATGTACATGACTTAAAACTCGCATTCGAGTTTGTATCAACGTTTAGATGAAATTGGTTGTCATTAATACCAAAATATTACATGTGTGTTCCATTTATTTAACCGTTACCTGTACATATACGAATTGCGCCATTCTAAATATGTTGAAATTTGAAGGAAATATTGGTTGAAAATCATCATTTTGTAAAAAGTACTTAATATTTATTAATGATATTAAGTGGTCTTATTGCGCATTGTATACGCTACAATGTGTGAAAATCACATTGATATCGATTGAGTGGTTCTCAAGTTATGATGTAAAACGTGAGGCATGACAGCGCGTGTTTTCAATAGCTCAGACAATGTTAGAAAAAAGTGTTCGAACACTTAGTAGGCCTAATGTAAAGTCATCCCCCTTTCCCCCCTGATCAATGTTGAGTCGCCCAACTTGCCAAACATCAGCCCGTGGCCTAGCAACATTGATTGGTGGGGAGAGGGGAGGGGTATATTAAAGGGGGGCTTTCAGGCTAGCAGATGCAAATTGGTATTTTCACATGACTCTAAAAATGCGTACTATAGGGTAATTAAACGGTGCAAACAATGGTCAGTGTTCGAACACCTTTTTTCTATGATTGTGTATAAAATCGCTTAAGGAAATCATCTAAATTTGGTTTTTGGCGTGTATCTCCAAAAGTATATAAGCTATTCTTCTGAGATTTGGCATGATTATCAGGATGGTTTAGGCCCGTCATCGTGTGTAATATGAATGGGATCGGTGAATGTTAAGGAATTGTTAGTACGATTGAATTGTTGAATATATATAAATGTGTGTAAATGTAAAGGTCATTATGATTATGTATCTTGTCATATACTTGAAATGTATAGCATTACCGACACCAAATACATAGTGAATAAATTATTGTGACTGTTAAATTCTGAGGTGTTTGTATTTAATTTAATTAATGTGACGACTTAATCCAAACACATTTCAACTCTGAAGAGGGACGATTTAACGCTTTCCACGCGGTATACGCAAAGCAGATTTTTCAAAAACATTTTCAACTTTCAAAGTCTATCTCAAGGATTACTGGACCAATACTAGGCACGTTTGTACTTATTTCAATGCATTTCAGTAAAGTAGGGCATGATCTAACTAATAAAGGTCAAGAACATTGTTCATGTCAAGTGCTAACTATAACAAATTGATGGATTTCTAAACATTCAATTGATGTTTTACTATGTGTTAATTATTATATGGTTTTATCATGAGTTAGGCCTAATCGAACTTTTATTAATATGCGTAATAATTGAGCGTGTCACTACGTCTTTTCTGCAATACTATTTTTCCGACAACAAATTATGGTCAGTAATCATCTCTTACATTATTAAAATAATGTTCTCTCAGACTGATGACGCAAAACTATAGCCTACATTGATAAACGGGTTCTATTGATGATTTTGGTAAATGGTCAACCGTTAACGTTTTACCATCATCATGCTCATAGACAAACACGCACTTTGAACGATTCACCAACAAGTAAAATTATATACTATAGTTTCTTTTTTTAAAAGACGGAGAATCGTTGCAGTGTGTGTTATGCCAATGAGAAATCGCCAACGTTTTACCTTTACCATCACCTTTCAGCTTCTCCATGCATTGTATTTGTAGATATGTTGTTGCTCTCACTAAACTCTGTTCAGTCTTTTAAGACTCAAGGTGTTCCTATTGGATGTGTATCTGATAGGCTAATCCAAACAAGTCATTGATGTCATGTATCAATTCAATGGAATGTAGAATAGGTGAGTGCCAATCATGTTACAAACACCTTAGTAGTCCGTTCCGCTCTGTTTTACGGATACACTTCATATATTCCATCGAATGCAATAGTATCTTTTCTGAAAACCTTTCACTATCAACACCTCGTTTAGCTCAGTCGATAGATCGCTCGCTTGTTACCAAACCTATATTTAATGGTAGTGGGTTCGAATCTGTCATTGGCCTATCTTACTTTTATTACTTATTCTTTCTTTTTTTAATTCATTTCTAGATCTTATTTTCATTCATGTATTTTTATTTATTCTTTTTATTCATTCCTTTTTCTTTTTTCTTTTTATGCTATGACGTGATGCTAATTAATGTTCATAACAATATATTCTATCATTGTGGCGTGGGCATTTGGTGCTATAGTGGTTATTGCTATCTACCGTAGATAGCAGTTAGGGCCTATATGCTATACAGTATGTACATGACTTAAAACTCGCATTCGAGTTTGTATCAACGTTTAGATGAAATTGGTTGTCATTAATACCAAAATATTACATGTGTGTTCCATTTATTTAACCGTTACCTGTACATATACGAATTGCGCCATTCTAAATATGTTGAAATTTGAAGGAAATATTGGTTGAAAATCATCATTTTGTAAAAAGTACTTAATATTTATTAATGATATTAAGTGGTCTTATTGCGCATTGTATACGCTACAATGTGTGAAAATCACATTGATATCGATTGAGTGGTTCTCAAGTTATGATGTAAAACGTGAGGCATGACAGCGCGTGTTTTCAATAGCTCAGACAATGTTAGAAAAAAGTGTTCGAACACTTAGTAGGCCTAATGTAAAGTCATCCCCCTTTCCCCCCTGATCAATGTTGAGTCGCCCAACTTGCCAAACATCAGCCCGTGGCCTAGCAACATTGATTGGTGGGGAGAGGGGAGGGGTATATTAAAGGGGGGCTTTCAGGCTAGCAGATGCAAATTGGTATTTTCACATGACTCTAAAAATGCGTACTATAGGGTAATTAAACGGTGCAAACAATGGTCAGTGTTCGAACACCTTTTTTCTATGATTGTGTATAAAATCGCTTAAGGAAATCATCTAAATTTGGTTTTTGGCGTGTATCTCCAAAAGTATATAAGCTATTCTTCTGAGATTTGGCATGATTATCAGGATGGTTTAGGCCCGTCATCGTGTGTAATATGAATGGGATCGGTGAATGTTAAGGAATTGTTAGTACGATTGAATTGTTGAATATATATAAATGTGTGTAAATGTAAAGGTCATTATGATTATGTATCTTGTCATATACTTGAAATGTATAGCATTACCGACACCAAATACATAGTGAATAAATTATTGTGACTGTTAAATTCTGAGGTGTTTGTATTTAATTTAATTAATGTGACGACTTAATCCAAACACATTTCAACTCTGAAGAGGGACGATTTAACGCTTTCCACGCGGTATACGCAAAGCAGATTTTTCAAAAACATTTTCAACTTTCAAAGTCTATCTCAAGGATTACTGGACCAATACTAGGCACGTTTGTACTTATTTCAATGCATTTCAGTAAAGTAGGGCATGATCTAACTAATAAAGGTCAAGAACATTGTTCATGTCAAGTGCTAACTATAACAAATTGATGGATTTCTAAACATTCAATTGATGTTTTACTATGTGTTAATTATTATATGGTTTTATCATGAGTTAGGCCTAATCGAACTTTTATTAATATGCGTAATAATTGAGCGTGTCACTACGTCTTTTCTGCAATACTATTTTTCCGACAACAAATTATGGTCAGTAATCATCTCTTACATTATTAAAATAATGTTCTCTCAGACTGATGACGCAAAACTATAGCCTACATTGATAAACGGGTTCTATTGATGATTTTGGTAAATGGTCAACCGTTAACGTTTTACCATCATCATGCTCATAGACAAACACGCACTTTGAACGATTCACCAACAAGTAAAATTATATACTATAGTTTCTTTTTTTAAAAGACGGAGAATCGTTGCAGTGTGTGTTATGCCAATGAGAAATCGCCAACGTTTTACCTTTACCATCACCTTTCAGCTTCTCCATGCATTGTATTTGTAGATATGTTGTTGCTCTCACTAAACTCTGTTCAGTCTTTTAAGACTCAAGGTGTTCCTATTGGATGTGTATCTGATAGGCTAATCCAAACAAGTCATTGATGTCATGTATCAATTCAATGGAATGTAGAATAGGTGAGTGCCAATCATGTTACAAACACCTTAGTAGTCCGTTCCGCTCTGTTTTACGGATACACTTCATATATTCCATCGAATGCAATAGTATCTTTTCTGAAAACCTTTCACTATCAACACCTCGTTTAGCTCAGTCGATAGATCGCTCGCTTGTTACCAAACCTATATTTAATGGTAGTGGGTTCGAATCTGTCATTGGCCTATCTTACTTTTATTACTTATTCTTTCTTTTTTTAATTCATTTCTAGATCTTATTTTCATTCATGTATTTTTATTTATTCTTTTTATTCATTCCTTTTTCTTTTTTCTTTTTATGCTATGACGTGATGCTAATTAATGTTCATAACAATATATTCTATCATTGTGGCGTGGGCATTTGGTGCTATAGTGGTTATTGCTATCTACCGTAGATAGCAGTTAGGGCCTATATGCTATACAGTATGTACATGACTTAAAACTCGCATTCGAGTTTGTATCAACGTTTAGATGAAATTGGTTGTCATTAATACCAAAATATTACATGTGTGTTCCATTTATTTAACCGTTACCTGTACATATACGAATTGCGCCATTCTAAATATGTTGAAATTTGAAGGAAATATTGGTTGAAAATCATCATTTTGTAAAAAGTACTTAATATTTATTAATGATATTAAGTGGTCTTATTGCGCATTGTATACGCTACAATGTGTGAAAATCACATTGATATCGATTGAGTGGTTCTCAAGTTATGATGTAAAACGTGAGGCATGACAGCGCGTGTTTTCAATAGCTCAGACAATGTTAGAAAAAAGTGTTCGAACACTTAGTAGGCCTAATGTAA
This sequence comes from Ophiura sarsii, assembly GCA_035610835.1. Lineage (NCBI taxonomy): Eukaryota > Metazoa > Echinodermata > Ophiuroidea > Amphilepidida > Ophiuridae > Ophiura > Ophiura sarsii. Next base: position 7,199 of record JAYJML010000534.1, on the reverse strand, counting down.
AGTCATCCCCCTTTCCCCCCTGATCAATGTTGAGTCGCCCAACTTGCCAAACATCAGCCCGTGGCCTAGCAACATTGATTGGTGGGGAGAGGGGAGGGGTATATTAAAGGGGGGCTTTCAGGCTAGCAGATGCAAATTGGTATTTTCACATGACTCTAAAAATGCGTACTATAGGGTAATTAAACGGTGCAAACAATGGTCAGTGTTCGAACACCTTTTTTCTATGATTGTGTATAAAATCGCTTAAGGAAATCATCTAAATTTGGTTTTTGGCGTGTATCTCCAAAAGTATATAAGCTATTCTTCTGAGATTTGGCATGATTATCAGGATGGTTTAGGCCCGTCATCGTGTGTAATATGAATGGGATCGGTGAATGTTAAGGAATTGTTAGTACGATTGAATTGTTGAATATATATAAATGTGTGTAAATGTAAAGGTCATTATGATTATGTATCTTGTCATATACTTGAAATGTATAGCATTACCGACACCAAATACATAGTGAATAAATTATTGTGACTGTTAAATTCTGAGGTGTTTGTATTTAATTTAATTAATGTGACGACTTAATCCAAACACATTTCAACTCTGAAGAGGGACGATTTAACGCTTTCCACGCGGTATACGCAAAGCAGATTTTTCAAAAACATTTTCAACTTTCAAAGTCTATCTCAAGGATTACTGGACCAATACTAGGCACGTTTGTACTTATTTCAATGCATTTCAGTAAAGTAGGGCATGATCTAACTAATAAAGGTCAAGAACATTGTTCATGTCAAGTGCTAACTATAACAAATTGATGGATTTCTAAACATTCAATTGATGTTTTACTATGTGTTAATTATTATATGGTTTTATCATGAGTTAGGCCTAATCGAACTTTTATTAATATGCGTAATAATTGAGCGTGTCACTACGTCTTTTCTGCAATACTATTTTTCCGACAACAAATTATGGTCAGTAATCATCTCTTACATTATTAAAATAATGTTCTCTCAGACTGATGACGCAAAACTATAGCCTACATTGATAAACGGGTTCTATTGATGATTTTGGTAAATGGTCAACCGTTAACGTTTTACCATCATCATGCTCATAGACAAACACGCACTTTGAACGATTCACCAACAAGTAAAATTATATACTATAGTTTCTTTTTTTAAAAGACGGAGAATCGTTGCAGTGTGTGTTATGCCAATGAGAAATCGCCAACGTTTTACCTTTACCATCACCTTTCAGCTTCTCCATGCATTGTATTTGTAGATATGTTGTTGCTCTCACTAAACTCTGTTCAGTCTTTTAAGACTCAAGGTGTTCCTATTGGATGTGTATCTGATAGGCTAATCCAAACAAGTCATTGATGTCATGTATCAATTCAATGGAATGTAGAATAGGTGAGTGCCAATCATGTTACAAACACCTTAGTAGTCCGTTCCGCTCTGTTTTACGGATACACTTCATATATTCCATCGAATGCAATAGTATCTTTTCTGAAAACCTTTCACTATCAACACCTCGTTTAGCTCAGTCGATAGATCGCTCGCTTGTTACCAAACCTATATTTAATGGTAGTGGGTTCGAATCTGTCATTGGCCTATCTTACTTTTATTACTTATTCTTTCTTTTTTTAATTCATTTCTAGATCTTATTTTCATTCATGTATTTTTATTTATTCTTTTTATTCATTCCTTTTTCTTTTTTCTTTTTATGCTATGACGTGATGCTAATTAATGTTCATAACAATATATTCTATCATTGTGGCGTGGGCATTTGGTGCTATAGTGGTTATTGCTATCTACCGTAGATAGCAGTTAGGGCCTATATGCTATACAGTATGTACATGACTTAAAACTCGCATTCGAGTTTGTATCAACGTTTAGATGAAATTGGTTGTCATTAATACCAAAATATTACATGTGTGTTCCATTTATTTAACCGTTACCTGTACATATACGAATTGCGCCATTCTAAATATGTTGAAATTTGAAGGAAATATTGGTTGAAAATCATCATTTTGTAAAAAGTACTTAATATTTATTAATGATATTAAGTGGTCTTATTGCGCATTGTATACGCTACAATGTGTGAAATCACATTGATATCGATTGAGTGGTTCTCAAGTTATGATGTAAAACGTGAGGCATGACAGCGCGTGTTTTCAATAGCTCAGACAATGTTAGAAAAAAGTGTTCGAACACTTAGTAGGCCTAATGTAAAGTCATCCCCCTTTCCCCCCTGATCAATGTTGAGTCGCCCAACTTGCCAAACATCAGCCCGTGGCCTAGCAACATTGATTGGTGGGGAGAGGGGAGGGGTATATTAAAGGGGGGCTTTCAGGCTTAGCAGATGCAAATTGGTATTTTCACATGACTCTAAAAATGCGTACTATAGGGTAATTAAACGGTGCAAACAATGGTCAGTGTTCGAACACCTTTTTTTCTATGATTGTGTATAAAATCGCTTAAGGAAATCATCTAAATTTGGTTTTTGGCGTGTATCTCCAAAAGTATATAAGCTATTCTTCTGAGATTTGGCATGATTATCAGGATGGTTTAGGCCCGTCATCGTGTGTAATATGAATGGGATCGGTGAATGTTAAGGAATTGTTAGTACGATTGAATTGTTGAATATATATAAATGTGTGTAAATGTAAAGGTCATTATGATTATGTATCTTGTCATATACTTGAAATGTATAGCATTACCGACACCAAATACATAGTGAATAAATTATTGTGACTGTTAATTCTGAGGTAGTGTTTGTATTTAATTAATTAATGTGACGACTTAATCCAAACACATTTCACTCTGAAGAGGGACGATTTAACGCTTTCCACGCGGTATACGCAAAGCAGATTTTTCAAAAACATTTTCAACTTTCAAAGTCTATCTCAAGGATTACTGGACCAATACTAGGCACGTTTGTACTTATTTCAATGCATTCAGTAAAGTAGGGCATGATCTAACTAATAAAGGTCAAGAACATTGTTCATGTCAAGTGCTAACTATAACAAATTGATGGATTTCTAAACATTCAATTGATGTTTTACTATGTGTTAATTATTATATGGTTTTATCATGAGTTAGGCCTAATCGAACTTTTATTAATATGCGTAATAATTGAGCGTGTCACTACGTCTTTTCTGCAATACTATTTTTCCGACAACAATTATGGTCAGTAATCATCTCTTACATTATTAAAATAATGTTCTCTCAGACTGATGACGCAAAACTATAGCCTACATTGATAAACGGGTTCTATTGATGATTTTGGTAAATGGTCAACCGTTAACGTTTTACCATCATCATGCTCATAGACAAACACGCACTTTGAACGATTCACCAACAAGTAAAATTATATACTATAGTTTCTTTTTTTAAAAGACGGAGAATCGTTGCAGTGTGTGTTATGCCAATGAGAAATCGCCAACGTTTTACCTTTACCATCACCTTTCAGCTTCTCCATGCATTGTAATTTGTAGATATGTTGTTGCTCTCACTAAACTCTGTTCAGTCTTTTAAGACTCAAGGTGTTCCTATTGGATGTGTATCTGATAGGCTAATCCAAACAAGTCATTGATGTCATGTATCAATTCAATGGAATGTAGAATAGGTGAGTGCCCAATCATGTTACAAACACCTTAGTAGTCCGTTCCGCTCTGTTTTACGGATACACTTCATATATTCCATCGAATGCAATAGTATCTTTTCTGAAAACCTTTCACTATCAACACCTCGTTTAGCTCAGTCGATAGATCGCTCGCTTGTTACCAAACCTATATTTTAATGGTAGTGGGGTTCGAATCTGTCATTGGCCTATCTTACTTTTATTACTTATTCTTTCTTTTTTTAATTCATTTCTAGATCTTATTTTCATTCATGTATTTTTATTTATTCTTTTATTCATTCCTTTTTCTTTTTTCTTTTTATGCTATGACGTGATGCTAATTAATGTTCATAACAATATATTCTATCATTGTGGCGTGGGCATTTGGTGCTATAGTGGTTATTGCTATCTACCGTAGATAGCAGTTAGGGCCTATATGCTATACAGTATGTACATGACTTAAAACTCGCATTCGAGTTTGTATCAACGTTTAGATGAAATTGGTTGTCATTAATACCAAAATATTACATGTGTGTTCCATTTATTTAACCGTTACCTGTACATATACGAATTGCGCCATTCTAAATATGTTGAAATTTGAAGGAAATATTGGTTGAAAATCATCATTTTGTAAAAAGTACTTAATATTTATTAATGATATTAAGTGGTCTTATTGCGCATTGTATACGCTACAATGTGTGAAAATCACATTGATATCGATTGAGTGGTTCTCAAGTTATGATGTAAAACGTGAGGCATGACAGCGCGTGTTTTCAATAGCTCAGACAATGTTAGAAAAAGTGTTCGAACACTTAGTAGGCCTAATGTAAAGTCATCCCCCCTTTCCCCCCTGATCAATGTTGAGTCGCCCAACTTGCCAAACATCAGCCCGTGGCCTAGCAACATTGATTGGTGGGGGAGAGGGGAGGTGTATATTAAAGGGGGGCTTTCAGGCTAGCAGATGCAAATTGGTATTTTCACATGACTCTAAAAATGCGTACTATAGGGTAATTAAACGGTGCAAACAATGGTCAGTGTTCGAACACCTTTTTTCTATGATTGTGTATAAAATCGCTTAAGGAAATCATCTAAATTTGGTTTTTGGCGTGTATCTCCAAAAGTATATAAGCTATTCTTCTGAGATTTGGCATGATTATCAGGATGGTTTAGGCCCGTCATCGTGTGTAATATGAATGGGATCGGTGAATGTTAAGGAATTGTTAGTACGATTGAATTGTTGAATATATATAAATGTGTGTAAATGTAAAGGTTCATTATGATTATGTATCTTGTCATATACTTGAAATGTATAGCATTACCGACACCCAAATACATAGTGAATAAATTATTGTGACTGTTAAATTCTGAGGTGTTTGTATTTAATTTAATTAATGTGACGACTTAATCCAAACACATTTCAACTCTGAAGAGGGACGATTTAACGCTTTCCACGCGGTATACGCAAAGCAGATTTTTCAAAAACATTTTCAACTTTCAAAGTCTATCTCAAGGATTACTGGACCAATACTAGGCACGTTTGTACTTATTTCAATGCATTTCAGTAAAGTAGGGCATGATCTAACTAATAAAGGTCAAGAACATTGTTCATGTCAAGTGCTAACTATAACAAATTGATGGATTTCTAAACATTCAATTGATGTTTTACTATGTGTTAATTATTATATGGTTTTATCATGAGTTAGGCCTAATCGAACTTTTATTAATATGCGTAATAATTGAGCGTGTCACTACGTCTTTTCTGCAATACTATTTTTCCGACAACAAATTATGGTCAGTAATCATCTCTTACATTATTAAAATAATGTTCTCTCAGACTGATGACGCAAAACTATAGCCTACATTGATAAACGGGTTCTATTGATGATTTTGGTAAATGGTCAACCCGTTAACGTTTTACCATCATCATGCTCATAGACAAACACGCACTTTGAACGATTCACCAACAAGTAAAATTATATACTATAGTTTCTTTTTTTAAAGACGGAGAATCGTTGCAGTGTGTGTTATGCCAATGAGAAAATCGCCAACGTTTTACCTTTACCATCACCTTTCAGCTTCTCCATGCATTGTATTTGTAGATATGTTGTTGCTCTCACTAAACTCTGTTCAGTCTTTTAAGACTCAAGGTGTTCCTATTGGATGTGTATCTGATAGGCTAATCCAAACAAGTCATTGATGTCATGTATCAATTCAATGGAATGTAGAATAGGTGAGTGCCAATCATGTTACAAACACCTTAGTAGTCCGTTCCGCTCTGTTTTACGGATACACTTCATATATTCCATCGAATGCAATAGTATCTTTTCTGAAAACCTTTCACTATCAACACCTCGTTTAGCTCAGTCGATAGATCGCTCGCTTGTTACCAACCTATATTTAATGGTAGTGGGTTCGAATCTGTCATTGGCCTATCTTACTTTTATTACTTATTCTTTCTTTTTTTAATTCATTCTAGATCTTATTTTCATTCATGTATTTTTATTTTTTCTTTTATTCATTCCTTTTTCTTTTTCTTTTTATGCTATGACCGTGATGCTAATTAATGTTCATAACAATATATTCTATCATTGTGGCGTGGGCATTTGGTGCTATAGTGGTTATTGCTATCTACCGTAGATAGCAGTTAGGGCCTATATGCTATACAGTATGTACATGACTTAAAACTCGCATTCGAGTTTGTATCAACGTTTAGATGAAATTGGTTGTCATTAATACCAAAATATTACATGTGTGTTCCATTTATTTAACCGTTACCTGTACATATAGAATTGCGCCATTCTAAATATGTTGAAATTTGAAGGAAATATTGGTTGAAAATCATCATTTTGTAAAAAGTACTTAATATTTATTAATGTATATTAAGTGGTCTTATTGCGCATTGTATACGCTACAATGTGTGAAAATCACATTGATATCGATTGAGTGGTTCTCAAGTTATGATGTAAAACGTGAGGCATGACAGCGCGTGTTTTCAATAGCTCAGACAATGTTAGAAAAAAGTGTTCGAACACTTAGTAGGCCTAATGTAAAGTCATCCCCCCTTTCCCCCCTGATCAATGTTGAGTCGCCTCAACTTGCCAAACATCAGCCCGTGGCCTAGCAACATTGATTGGTGGGAGAGGGGAGGGGTATATTAAAGGGGGCTCTCAGGCTAGGCAGATGCAAATTGGTATTTTCACATGACTCTAAAAATGCGTACTATAGGGTAATTAAACGGTGCAAACAATGGTCAGTGTTCGAACACCTTTTTTCTATGATTGTGTATAAAATCGCTTAAGGAAATCATCTAAATTGGTTTTTGGCGTGTATCTCCAAAGTATATAAGCTATTCTTCTGAGATTTGGCATGATTATCAGGATGGTTTAGGGCCCGTCATCGTGTGTAATATGAATGGATCGGTGAATTGTTAAGGAATTGTTAGTACGATTGAATTGTTGAATATATATAAATGTGTGTAAATGTAAAGGTCATTATGATTATGTATCTTGTCATATACTTGAAATGTATAGCATTACCGACACCAAATACATAGTGAATAAATTATTGTGACTGTTAAATTCTGAGGTGTTTG
>JAYJML010000362.1:0-40796 GCA_035610835.1 Ophiura sarsii | reverse complement strand
TTTTTCTGAAAACATCATTTTGAGGAAATGTGACTGTTTTGGGAAAAGTATGTCACTTTTAATAGCTGAAGACCCTATATGACCATTGAACAAAGAAATATTTTGACCAATTGTGACGGTCATCGGTCGTTCCCTCTGAGACATTAAGCATTTTATGTGATAGAAGTGAAAATTAACATTTTGACCCCTAGTGACTTCTTCTAAATTCCGATTTTAAAAACAGAATTATTATATTTGCGTACGGTCATAAGGCTTATGTTGACTTATTCTGACGATCCTCGGTCATTTTACTAAATTGCAAGGTGGTTTTAAGTGAAAATCACGTGTTGACACCTGTGTGTGACCTTTGAGCCAAAATTGTGATGACCCTACATGGAGGTCAGGTCGACGGTTGTACTGACCCAGTCTGGTGATTGAAGCATGTAATATGTAGGAGAAGAAGCTCTTTGTAGATAGATACAATAACAGAGATTCGATACCTTTACCTTGATTATTTTGAAAAATCAATGTAAAGAAAGAAAGCAAGAAAGGAAGAAGGTAAGAACGAAAGAAAGACAGTAAGAGAGAAAGAAACATAGAAAGAAACAAAGAAACAAAGAAACAAAAGAAACAAAGAAACAAAGAAACAAAGAAACAAAGAAACAAAGGAACAAAGGAACAAATAAAGAAATAAAGAAATAAAGAAATAAAGAAATAAAGAAATAAAGAAATAAAGAAATAAAGAAATAAAGAAATAAAGAAATAAAGAAATAAAGAAATAAAGAAATAAAGAAATGAAGAAACAAAGAAACAAAGAAACAAAGAAACAAAGAAACAAAGAAAAAAATAATAATAATTTAAAATAAATTAAACTATCGTAACAATGATATAGCGCCTTTACATATTATGCAAATGATACAACAGCGCTTAACAAAATCATTATAAAAATACATTATAAAAGCATCAGAGATAGTGGATATGTGTAGTAATATCAATTAAGTTTTAAAAACAACAAAAGTAACAAAAGAGCATAATATGAATACATATTATAAACTATTTTTTAAAAGGATCTTACAGTGTATGTAGACTTGTTAGTCCGAAGAATGCTTCACTCCGAATGCTTTTTAGAGGCAGGCTTGCTAGAAAACTGTATTTAAATATTTACAAATACAAATGATAATTAATCCTGAAAGCAATACAATCTAATTGTATTTAATATTTAATTACATTCACCACCCTAAGGCGACATTGTTTTTAGAATGTAAAAACAAACTCTGTACAAAATCAAGATATCAGTACACAAGTATCTTTTTAAATATTTGGAGATACTGCTGGAGTTCGCTTCTTACACACAACATTGTAGCTCATTGTGAACGTGAAAAAAGATCCACTTACAGCTCTTGTAGATTCTCCAGTTCTTTAAATGTTTTCCCGTAGATAGTTGTCAGAGGGTTTGTAGAAAGATCGCTGTAAAATATAAATTAGTCGTACAGGGTGTATCAGAATGAACTGTACTATGTTTCTAAAATACATAAAAAATACAAAATGATTATTGTCTTAAATTTAAACACCTGCAATATAAAGATGAACATGTTTACTATATTTCATTGAGATATCTCTTTTTGTTCTTGTGTGGCAAGACATAATCGAAAATCGATGGGAAAATGTGTTTTCAATTTCAATCAATCCTCTCTACCACTCCCCCAACATTTCAAACAATGTAGCCCACACCACATAAGCAATATTCAAAACTCCCGCCAAAGAAAGGAAAGTTAAAACCACTCAAGCAGAACAATCCCGGTTTATTTGCGGATTGAAAATCATAATTTATCTCCAAATTTCACCCACAAAAGTATGCAAATGATAAATAGTTACAAGTGATGTGAAAAGTTGAGATATGGCGACCAAAAATAAACCCTGTCCTATGGACGGATGGATATCTCAGGTAGGGTTAGTAATTTCACAGATTTTTTAAATTGATCATTTGGACCAAAATTGAAATCTACCATCTTTACCAGAAAGTCTGTATTTTCCATCAGAAATGTCCGATTTTCAAAATTTAAAATTCTTATGAAAGCTGGGCGTTTGCGAAAGATATATGTGAAAACGATTTGAACAATATCAATCGAATTCATACCGTAATAAATCATATTGCCTCGGTACAGTTCATTCTGATACACCCTGTAGTAAAACAAAATATTTGTGTGACCTACATGTATGTGGTCAAATTCAATTTTAGCATCATGCACAATATATTCAACACAACTGTTAGTTCCGTTTGTCATTTTGTATCGGATCATATTCTGCTTTACCGGGTGGTTCAAAAAAAAGTTGACCCGAGTTCAAGGTAATTTTTCAACCACATTTAAAATTTGAGAGAATTTCTGTTTACTTAGTCTTGATAAGCAGTAAGTTTTTAAATTATCCTGATAAAATGGTACATTTATCTTGGTTGGTTCTTCAGATATAGTTCATTACAGAAAGCATGCACAAAACGGCCTTGGCCACGGGAGCGTCCTTTAGTTGAGATGGAATGCACAAAGTGGACTTGCACACGATTGGTCACAAATTATAAAAATAGTAGAAAAAGAAAAAAGGAGACATCTGAAACATCTGTCTGGTGCTTGACATTACCTACCAATACGTATCTACGTTTCTTTGTTGAATGTGAATGGCACATAAGCATAGAGATTGGGATACTTTGTCAGGGCGGGCTTTTCAATTCTGAAACTAGAGCATGCTGTTTTGTTTAAATGACGCTCTCGTGGACAAGTCAGTTTTGTACATGTTTTCTGTAATGAATCATAACTGAAGAACCAAACAAGCTAAACGTGCCATCTTTACAGGATAGTTTCAAAACTTACTGTTGATTAAGACAAAGAAAACACAATTTCTCTGAATCTTTAAATGTGGTTGAAAAATTACTTTGAACTTGGGTCAACCTTTTTTTGAACCACCCGGTATAATAATGATATGCCTGATTTCAGCCATTGATTACAGACATGTGATTGCTTTTACTATCACGTGGCTTGAAATCAAATGTTTGTCATTTTGAATAGAATTGACACCTATATTGTGTTTCATCTAAGGTCCGCATCCCAATTTTTCCTTTTTTAAATGAATGTGTTGCTTTGTTTTGATTTGTTTTGTTTTGAAGTTTAAACAATTGTGATGATTCGATGGAAAATGACCATTTGTAAAGCATACATTATATTGATCTATCACTATCATGTGTTTTCTTTAGCCTGTAAAAAGTACGATATATGTTTTCTTACAGCCAGGTGACGGATCCCAATCCAAGAAAAGACAGAGGTTGGATGTCGGAGATACCGTTATCTGATAATGATCTACAAGGAGGAACAAATTATCATAAAATGTTAGTATTTCACAGAATATTGATATGATCCCCTTTCCTGGATCAATCAAGGGCAATGTAAATGCACAGCAAATGAAAGTCGTAACAAATTTTAACTTTCGCAGGGGGGAAAGAGTATTTATTGTCACGAATTTCTCTAAAATGTATTGAAATGTGCTTATTAAAACAAATGTGTAGACAGATTAGAGAAGGTAATGGCATTGTATATGAAAATATTGTTCAATACATTTTGGGGTTGAACATTTTGGGGAAATGAGAGAAAGAGATAAAGAACCAAATGAGTTAATGTCCATGCATTGTTTAATGTCGACAAGAGTGTTATACTTACAAAGCTTTCAATCGACTGAATGATTTAAATTCTCCCATACCGAGTGTAGTCACATTGCCTCCAGACAAATGTCTAAAATGGACAGAAATAAAGTTGCACGTTTTACGAAAAATAGCAATGCGTGTATATGACAGATGGTTTAATACATTGGATACTAATCCATTCCTTGAACCAATCTAGACAATTTCACGCAACGAGAGCCTAAACACCACACGGCGGCGCCAGCATGATTTAGTATCATCCAATATCCGCTGTTCCTTAACACTTTGGTATCATTCAGACTGCTTACTTTCCAGTTTGGACCTGCATTTTCTGTTAGCACATTTGCATTAGTCATGTTGGTCAGATCCTTTTCTATACTCCTTGAATACATTGTGCAGGTCGATATCGGTCGCGGATGTCGGCAGACGCAAAGGGGACCGGGTGAAGGCCCGTATCTTCGCCGTTCGAAATCAGTGTACTAAGGCCGTGTCGAAATCAGTGTACTAAGCCCGTGAGTGACCGATTCCAGTTCTAGTCTGAGTTTACACAATTTGCTTCCCCTGGGACTATGATGCTCACATACTGGGTATTGTTCCGTTTCCTTTGGGACTATGATACATACATGTACTATTTTCCCAAAAATATACATAAAGAAACCTTACAATTTAATGTGCCCTCTCAATAGCAACTCCGATTGACGGCTTGAACAGAAGCTATTCTAATAATCCAAATAATGTGGTAATGGATTTTTTAAATACCAGGAATCATAACAGAAAATGACGGCAATGGCAGATATATTTGGGCGAAAAGTGTTTAAATTTCTTTAAGATCTAACTTCCTTGGGTAGGGGTTACCACTTCACAGAGAAGTGCTCCACAAAGGGTACATGGAACCATCTTTAGGATGGCATCCAGATTCGTACGGATTAAAAACCGTATATCGGAAAGGGCAAACGCACTGGGATAAACGGAACGCGGTTAAATATTGACCAACCAATACGTGTTTAGCCATGCTTAGCGAACGCATTAAACAACTCCCGTGAACGGACAGCTGGTGCGTTTACCCTCTCCGATCTACGGTTTTCAATCCGTACGAATCTGGATGCCATCCCTTACTTGGTGGACGATCTTCACAGATCAAGAACCTTACATTCAAGTAATGCTTACAGCTACTTACATTGATGTTGATATAGGTGGTATCTCAGTCAATCCTGTAAGTTTCCAGTTGTCTTGGCATTCAACTCGCAGATCATCTATGGTGGTATACATACAAACGCAGTTGTACGGACATCGCCTTGTGTCTGCAAGTAAAATATCAATGTTTTCAATAACATATGTTTATGTCAGTATGGGTTAGTCATGTACAACTAATATAACTCTCTAAGTCGAAGATTTTATGTGTAGAATTCGGATGATGTAAAGTGTATGGACTTACCACATTTAATTTCATCATCACCCTCAAGACAATCAGCTAGTCCGTCGCACACTTTATGTTTTTCAATGCACATAGTTACATTGGACGCAGAGGATTCATCGCAAAGATATGCGGTTGGGCAAGTCACATAAGCTGCAATATTGAAATATTGAATGCTTGTTAGTTAGTAAAATACTCCCGGGTGGTATTTGATGAATATGGTACTGGAAGTCACAGCTGTCATGTAACAATTCCTGTCACACCATGGCGTATCGCCTGAACGTATGCCAACGTATGCGAAAATATCAAAAATACGTTGATGTACGTTGGTGTACGCTGATATAAGTTAGGGGTAAGTTAGGGGTAAGTTGGGGATATGTCGTTTACGTTAAGAGCACGCTGTGATACGCTGTGAAAATTTGGAACACGTCGGAGCCCGCGAAAAATGATTGAGCATGTTCAAAAATTTTCGGCGTACTCAACGTGTGCTTAATACGTTCTGCATAAATTCCATGTACGTTCGTGGTACGTTAGACATACGTTTACATACGCTGACATACGTTAGAGGTACGTTACTCGTAAGTTGGTATACGTTGATGTACGTCGGCTGAAAATATATAGCTATCTAGCATTGATACAAACCAAAATATTGCAATTCGTTGGGAAGTTGGACGTTCTTGGACTCTGACAATTTTCGAGCTATTTTTTGTATACGTCGGCATACGTTCAGGCGATACGCTATGGTGTGACAGGGCCTTTAAGGCCCTGTCACACCATGGCGTATCGCCTGAACGTATGACAACGTATGCGAAATATCTAAAAATACGTTGCTGTACGTTGGTGTACGCTGATACAAGTTAGGGGTAAGTTGGGGATACGTCGTTTACGTTAAGAGCACGCTGTGATACGTTGTGAAAATTTGGAACACGTCGAGCCCGCGAAAAATTATTGAGCATGTTCAAAATTTCTCGACGTACTCAACGTGTGCTTAACTTACGTTCCGCATAAGTTCCCGATAGGTTCGTGGTACGTTAGACATACGTTTACAAACGCTGACATACGTTAGACATACGTTGAGATACGCGGACATACGTTAGAGGTACGTTACTCGTCGTAAGTTATAGGTTGGACCTATATATTTACCCTTCTAAATATGTTTATAGTTATCATCTAGGCTGCGTTTACTTGAATTGACAACACTTGTCTTGCCGTGTACGAAACTCAATTTCTGCAGCGGCATAAGTCACCTGTTCGTTGTACGCCGAGGATACGCTGAAGATACGCTACGAATACGTTAAGCATACGTTGGTCATACGCTCGCCGATCGCATACGCTGTGATACGCTGTGATAAGTTTGTTATAAGTTAGTGATACGCTATCAAAACGTTAGTCATACGCTATGTATACGTTACGCTATGGATACGCTATGGATATGTCCATTCCATCACCGATGTCGACTTTTCCTACGCAATTTGTTGGGAAGTTTGGACGTTCTTGGACGTTCTTGGACTCTGACAATTTTCGAGCTATTTTTTGAATACGTCGGCATATGTTCAGGCAACGTTCAGGCCATACGCTATGGTGTGACAGGGCCTTTAGACGGAATAAAATGCATTGTAAGACACATTGTTCTTCCGTGTAATTATAGTGGTTGTATTCCTAAGACATCAAATTAACCATAACTGTCTATTTATATATTTCTTTGCTGCAATGGGGTGAAGCAAAATATACATAATGGTTTTATTATAAGAAATGCTTAGCATACTATATACTAACATCTGAAATATATGCTAAAAGCATATCATTACCCAACAGTTTTTAATTTCCGCTATACAGGGTGAATACAAACAAATTGTGCACGGATTGAAACGACCAGACCTTGATATGTGCATTGAACCATGAACTTGGTGTTGTATTAAAAAAAAGGTGTTATCTTCCGAAAAAATGAAAGTATTTGACTGAAAAATAAGCAAAATGTGACAAGTTTTTTAAGCTGACCTCTTTTTTCACCATTCAAATAAGATTTACATAGTTAAGACATGTGGCATGATGAAATGGAGTGCTTGTTCATTACATGCATTTATTGTGATACCAGGGATAGTAAACAAGTCAACATTCACACAAAAGTTTTTAAAATTATTTAATAGTTATGATAATGTACCATAGCATAAAAAAATCGCACAAATGAAATGTTGTGAAGACACTTGTTTCTTGATCAATTGCACTCACTTGAGCATGAAAGTCAGTCACATTTGTGAAAAATACTTGACAAGTTCACAAATTATAAATTTTGAGTTCATTGCTTCTTCTGCTAAAGTTTGTAACATTTAAAATGAAATGTTATAGCTTCCTTGAAATTTGAAATGGATATAATTAGTTCTCTTTGTTGATATTTCGATATTTAACGAAACCCACCACTGGTATGGCTACAGATTTCACTCAATTTAGTCATGCTACAGTAAGAATTAACATCTTTATCTCAACCTTGTTAAGGGAACAGTTCCATTTGTATGCGATAAATTTATCGCGACTGTATCGGGGCCTGATATGTTTTGGACCCGATGTTTTTCAAGTTGATTCGCGATAAAATAGTCATCAGGCCCCGATGTCCCGATACGAGGCCTCTGCCATACCCTGGGGTATGTTTAGCAAATAGAGCGGGACATTGTTTAGCAAATACACGAGGATAATACAATTTACGTTAAACATCCATAATCAATAACATTATCTCTAAAAACATGAAATGCTGAATTTGTACCTTACAACTAGAATAAATAACCCGAAGCTCTATTTACATACCGACCACTTATCTTTCGTTATATTTAAACAAGCGGTAATACGCTACTCGATAAATAATCCTTTGCTACTCGCAACTGTTCGCGATAAAAATCTCATCGGGGCCTGATAAAAAACTCATCGGGGCCCGGAACATTCTCGCAATTTTTATCGCGTACAAATGGAACTGCTCCCTAAGTGTAAATCCCATTGGAATGGTAAGCAAGGTGTCAGTTTATACTTATTGTCACATTTTGTTTTTAAGTCGATTATTTTCATGTTATCGGAGGAAAAAATACATACATACAAGGGGGTCTAGGTTGGTCAGATATTAAAATTCAGTGCTTCGGACAAAAATGAGATATTATATAGCACAGTAGAGCACTGCTAAGTCTCTGCTTTACAATGCTTTTTGTTTGAGGTAAATAGGATTTTCGGTTCTGACCTTATCGTCAATTAAGTTTCGGGTGTCTCAACCAATCGGTGGTGTTTTGTATTACATTTTTATGTAAAAACGCTCACTCTGCGATTTTTAGCATTTTCAGTTTTCAGTTTTCATTTGTTTTTTGATCAAATGATATAAACATTTGATCAAATTTATTGATTAAAATATTTAAATAAATAATTGCACATAATAAATCATTAAAATTTCAAGGTCAACGTAATTTTTTATGTATTCCTTTATTTTTCTCACCCGGCTATTTTTAAGCCATTTATCTTTATAAATCAATAAAAATGCTAATATAATTGCGATTTTCACCCAAAATAGCTCAAAATGTGTCTTAATTCATGCTCTTCCATAATTGAATAACTATTGTTATCCCAAATGTCAACTTTCTTTCTCGCTAATTTTAATATTTTTCAATACGTTTTGCATGATATCTTAAAACTATAACACATGCAAACTTGCAATATGGGAACTAACGTAACTCAAAAACAAAAGGTCATATAACCATGGGATTTTACCATATGTTAAGCACACAAGGGGCTATGAAACCATATATATTTTGTAAATAACATTTAGGCCAATTTTTAATTATCTTACCACAATGCCGCTCGTCGGCCAAATTGACACAGTCATTAAATCCGTCGCATCTAGCGGTTTCATCCACACATATTCCTTGGCCGCAATGCATCGCATCCGAAGTGCAAATATCTTAGACGATAAAAGGAACATTATTAATTTGAATTTAAAGTTATTAGTAATAGTTGTTCCATGAGTGCCCTAGCGCACGAATGGAACACTTCACTTGTACGCGGGCCAAAATGATACATGGCCTTTATCTTCATACATAGCAATAGTCCCACTGTGTCAACCCATCAACCACTGTGTCATTTTTTATTGTGTTCAGACTACACTTCAAGCCACAGGGTGTGGATTGATGTGTACTACTGGAATAGTTGACATACGTGAATGAGTGTCCACCACACCGGGCCACCTGCAACATCATTATGATTGTCAATAGCTGCCATGTTCATATGTTAGATTGGGTACAATTTGGGCTACATCTATTCGACACACGACAAGCATACAATTTGTTTTAAGGAAGCTATTATTGCAATACTAAGATCATGTTATTAGACGTTGTTGATGCAGACATAAATATTTATATAATCAAACAATTTCCAAGGTAGTGCACCAAAAAAAAAAGCTAATGGGATGGATGATATTATGGTATAAGTTGTATCATTGACAGGTGAAAATGATGAAATTCTTCTGGTTACAGCTTCATTGTGTGCTGTATTCCATGTTCTGGTAGCATAGTTGGTATTTTTGGTGGTGTTCATTGGGATACGCTGTTGTATTCCAGTTCGCTGCTACTATTAAATATTAGTCTGTGCAGTGCTGTGCTACGCCAAAAATTGAGGTCAATATTTAGCTGAACTTTGATTGCCTATAACAAGGTTAATATTCTCGCTAGCCTTTACAAAATAGCGCCATCAGTTGGCAAATGTTCTAAGGAAAATATTGATATGCGATTGTCCCATAGCGATACTGTGAAGGGCTGTGCGGCGAGTTTGAACAGAGCAAGTAATTTGCCGACTCGCTCCCGTTTATATATGGGCATAGCACAGTGGTGTACAGGTTCCATCCCGTATATATATGGGAGTAGCAGCGAAGTGGTTTAATATCCAGGGCTTCCCTGCTCAAAAATTTGAAACAATTATCCATGATTGCAAGTTTGTATTTGGACTGCCTCAGCTAGTTAGTGATCTATACCTGCTGGTCATCTCTTCAGTGTACAACCCCAGAAGGTAACAGTATTCAATATAAACAGCTGTACAACATGTTGGCCACTAGATACCACCTTTACTGCATATGTTCCATAGTTTTGTAAAGTGTAAGTGAACGCTCTATAGCGGCCTTCCAAGAAGGTGACATATTTAATAGACCCATGTTAAAAACAATTAGTTTGGAATGATAACTTGATTATTGAGGGCTCATGTTTCTCTTGGCTTGTGACTACCTCTACATTGCAATTTAATACTGATATAAAACAGATGCCTATTTGACTAAGATTAGAATACCCTATGATTGAATTCCCCTGGTCAATTTCTCATTGAGTTATTGTATGGATTGTTTGTTATTGGTAGGGTATACAGTGTACTGTCTGTTTTACAGCATCATTCGTACATGGATCGACTACAGTTAAACATGGCCACTATTTTCACTGTAAACAGAGTGTCTGTAGCGCTTAAATAATAACCTTGAGCGAACAATTATTGTTATTCAATTCATTATCGTGGTCATGTTGGGTTCAATAACGAAATCTAAAGGAATAATCATTGATCATCTATTCTAGGCGATGACTAAATCATGAAATTAAATTGTTTAAATGTCTCATAGACTTCCAATGTCATTGTTGTTTGCACCAATTACCTTCAATATCTACAAATTGTCCCAGCTGAAGCTCGAACCCCTTCCTTCGAATTAATTGATCAGTGGTTAATTGTATCCATGCGTCGGTGCCTACACTCGTAACAGAGCGAACTTTTACGAATCCAGACAGTGTGACTATTATAGATTTTGTAGTTGCCGCCTTGCCATTGCCAATGTTAAGAAAATCGTATCCTTCTTCCGTTTGGAATTCTATAATGGATGTCATGATCCGTCTGTACAAAGTACCAGAGATAATCCACAAACAAGCTAGGTTATTTGGATATTTCGTCGGGAAACCCGGTGACCATAACGTGACTTCTTCCCCATCTGATCCTATGTTAATATTCTTTCCTCCGCATTTCCCTAAACACAAAAAGATATTTTATAATTAAATCGGTATTATAAACACGCCTTGGACTCCATGACATAATTTTACATTCTATTCACTATCGAAGTGATTATATAACCCCCCTGGTAACTGGATCCAGTTGACATAGTGATAATCGGAATACGTTATAACACTGCCATTGTGCAGTGTATCCTTGGTGTAAGATATTAACGCGGTACTCTCTAAATGTAAAAGAGTGGTTTTCCACTCTTTCAAGGAGTTAAACGCAGGACAATACGTTTTGAATGGAAAAACACTCTAAAAGGGGGTGAAAGGGGATTTTATATGACAATGTTCCACTCTATTGAGAGTGAAAAATTAACTTTAACACTCATTTTAAAGTGGACATTTTCCACTCTAAAACGGGTCCTGCGTTTCACTCCCTTCACTCCTTTTCGAGTGAATTTCCACTCTTTCCACTCGTTTTACATTTAGAGAGTAGACCAGTATTAAAGACTCATTCGGCCGAGTGCACCAATAACGAGTAGCTGAAGAATAGCGCTACCTCACTAGTAGCTGAGGCGTAACACAAAATTTGGAGAGCACCAAATCGGGGTAAGCTACTAGGCTAGTAACGGGCGGATAATTTACGCTAAATGTTATACCTGACCGGATCCAAGAGTAAGTCAGCCGATGTTAGCAGTAGCGTACATTTGTTGTGAACATGGAGGGGATGATTCGCTGATGCTGAAGGACCAATTGCGCTTGCATGCACGGGGGTGTCTATTTGGAGTGGAATGTGACTCCCTCATAAGCTGAAAGATTTTATATTTTTGAAACTCCATTCATGCAATTTGGTGATTTTTGTAGTTAAAATTTAGATCATTCAAACACTAATCGCACCGATTTTGGGGCATATTTTGACAAAAAGGTACTAATTGTCCAAGGATTTTAATCAATGACTAAATAAATAAACAAAATAAACTTATTATTGTTTTTATTAATTAAAAACTGATAAAGCCAAAGTTTCAACATTATTGTGAGTGGAAGGGTAGAACTAGAAGAACGTCAAAAATAAATGTATATCGTGCCGTGCGTGGCCTGGGAATCGAACCGGGGTTCTGCGGATAACAAGCGAAGGACAAGGTATCCACGCCACGGAAGTATTTATGTTAAGAGATGTGTAATAATTAGAGAATAAAGGTATTGTTTTTAGACCGTACCCGTGTTATATTGTCTGACATAAATGCGGACGATAGTATTATTATAAGTAGTTGTTCTACGCAAAACATAATACTACCGAATGCATTTATGTCAGACAATATAACACGGGTACGGTCTAAAACAATACCATTATTCTCATTCTTAAACAATCATACTTAAGACATTTATCAAAGAAATAAGTACATGGTATTGCCCACATTTGACAACTTTTACCCCTGCTAGGATCGAATAACCCACAAACATTCCATCCAATCCCATGCGATGAGTAAACCATGCGTAAGCGTCGCAGCGCCGGCATGAACGCAGGAAAGGCGCCAAAGACGCACTGCAGAAGTGAGTGCGCGTTATGGAGCAAACCACGCATTGTGAAGGTCAGACGCACTGTTAAAACGTAAGCCCCACCTCCTCGTACTCAATTGTCTCATCTAAAATGTCGCCGATTTCTCTGAGAACCAATGAGATTGCTTAAACTTTCTTAGTTGTTTAAGAATTGTATATACTGTAACAAAATGCCATTTTCATAATGCCATGCATGTATTCATAAATTCACCCAATGCAAGATTCATAAATTAAGTTCTTTCCCTTTAGGACTACTCCAAAAGGCAGTACGCTGCCCTCTTGAGTTTAAAATGTGTTGACTCAAATGTAGGAATGTCAGTGCACCTGTTTCAAAGTTATATGCATAGGTATTTATGACAGGTGTTTGTTTAGAATATGTGTATCTGAAAAACAAATTTACTCTGGGAGATGTGTTTTGCCGGTTGAGCTGAACAGAGGCAGGAGGAGAAATTGGGTGAGAATCTCGACCGTATAATTGTTCTGGACTAGCGCTGATCTATGTTTGGTAGTGGAATGGCATGAATGTGAACCTCGTGGTACGGGGATTTGCAGGTTTTAATGGGCTTATTTTTGACAAATTACTATTGCTCAAAACTAATGATTTAATTAGGTACATTCCGTGTGTCGTTGGCACATGGCCTGGGTTGTCGGCCACTTTGGAATTTCTTCGGGCGGGGTTGTTTAAGAGCAGAGAAATTAATTTGGTGACATTCCACTATGTAAGCAGATTATGTGGCAGGTTTTAAACCGGATGGCATTTTCCCTGGTGTAATGTAGAACTGATAGACTTTCCAGAAGTGGTGGCGCGTTTGTGCGGAAGCCAATGGTAAATAAGCTTAATATTGAGGAATCTAAAAACTCTTGTTCTAATGTTTTTGCTGGCTGTTTGAGCTGTTTTCCTCAATAAAGTGAAGTCAGAAAAGTTTGTCAGTTCGGGTGTAAATTGTTACATGTGCTATGTAAAATTGTTACCAGAGTCAGATACTGTGTTTTCCCATCAGACTGATAAGTCCATGGTTTATTCCCCCCCCCCCCCCCCCCCCCCCCACCCCAATTGTAAGAAGCGACCATGTTGTCACGTATTAGTCCGATACATTCACACAACCGTTAGTTGTTCAGGTCCTGGTATAAATCAGAGGACAGGACATCCACAAAACCCTTGAGTACCTTTTGAGTTTGAGGTTTAAAATTTAAAAGTAAAGAAACCATACAGGGTGTTGGTTTGCCTGCCGGGGATTCGTCGAGCCTTGTTGGTGCAATTCAAGCAAAAAGCGAACCGGAAACCTGTTTTGAGGGAGGTTTGTTTTCCGGTGTGAATTCTTGTTCAATAGAAATGGTACCAAGTGCGGGTTTTAGGTAGAGACAATTGTGTGAATGTAAAAGATGAGAACTGGCTGTGTAGGATCGCTCCTTTAAATTGTTTTCCCAAGGTTGGTCACACACACACGCGTCTCGGCGATAAAAAGTGGTACATGTAATACTTTTCACCAAAGGGTTAGGTGTATTGATAGTGTATAGAGAGTGTATTTAAATTTTGTCCATCCCGTAGAATTTGAATTTGGGTCTCGATCCAGAATTTAAAGGTGTATTTACATTTTGTTTATTCAGAAGGACTACTCTATGTGAATTTGAGTCTCGAAACAAAATTTCCAGGTGTATGTAAATGTTGTCCATTCAGGGGGGCTACTGATAAATTTGAAGTCAACAAAGTCTCGAAACCAATTTCTTGTCATCCACAAGGGCATCCACATTTTGAGACTAGTGCCTAGAGAGACCTTATCATCAAGGTTAAATGTTCAGGGCGCACAACACTAAATCTCTCCTCGTTTTGTGTAATGGTAGTAAGTTCCGGCAAAAACAAAAAAAACGATTTTGTGATTAATGGGGTCCTTTGGGAATAAGTTTGGCGTGAGGGTAGCATTTCATAATTAAAATGAAAGATAATCTCTTGTACTTTGATCAGGATATTGCAAAATATTGATTGTATTGACAATTTATCACGTGGATGAACACACGTGATCGGAGGCGGTTAGAAGGCGAGCGTCCGGGCTGAAAATAGGGATGGCGCTGTTTAAATGATCGTATCGTAAAATCTGATTGAAAGGTGTAACACTTCTTGACGATTTTATGAAATTTGAATGTTTGTTTATTAGAATAAAGCATTCGAGACATTCCAAAAATGGTTACTAAGGGCCCAAAATAGCGACTCTTTTAGCCCTAATTTACATGTAATCCAATGGGCGGTTTATTTAGTGCTGTGCCCCCTTCACAGAATGCATTATTTGTAATTTTTAACTGAGATAAACCAATTTTCGAAGTTCAAATCGGGTCAGAAAAAGGTTGATAAAGTAGTTGTGATCCACACAAACCTGTGCTAAATATCTGGAGATAGAACTTGAGAATGTGTATCAATATCATCTTGTTTACAATCAATTGAACATTCTGAGTGCATTGTAAAAGGTTAAGAAATTAATTGTGATCCATACACACCTGTGGTAATGTTTGTGTACGTGAACTTGAGTACGAACTTGAGAATTTATTTCAATACAATCTTGTTTACAATCAATTGAACATTCTGAGTGCATTATAAAAGGTTGAGAAATTAATTGTGATCCACACAAACCGGTGACAATTTCTGTGTACTGAACTTGAGTACGAACTTGAGAATTTATTTCAATACCATCTTGTTTACAATTAATTGAACATTCTGAGTGCATTGCAAAAGGGAGAAATTAATTATGATCCACACAAACCTGTGGTAATTTTTGTGTATTTGAACTTGAGTACGAACTTGAGAATTTATTTCAATACCATCTTGTTTACAATCAATTGAACATTCTAAGTGCATTGTAAACAGTTAAGAAATTAATTGTGACCCATACACACCTGTGGTAATGATTGTGTACGTGAACTTGAGTACGAACTTGAGAATTTATTTCAATACAATCTTGTTTACAATCAATTGAACATTCTGAGTGCATTGTAGCCTTGATTCAAGGCGTACTGCTGGATGTCACTTTTAGCCTATGTATTTATAATCACATAGTTTAGTGCATGCCCATATCAGCTCTCAGCATAGTAGGCCTACCACTATCACCGTCTATGCACCACTATACCAGCCACATATCCATCTGTTGAAATGTGTCAACAGGATTTTCATTTTCTATAAACTGTTATTGTAGGCGGACTTTGGTTTAAATTTGGGCACAAAATTAAGGGTCAATTAAAAGTCAATATCAATTAAACTCGGATTCCACTGTCTGTAGCCGTCGAGACCCGCTACCATTTACTAGGTAATTCCATCAGCCAGCTCGGCACGTTACAATACCATTAGACTAATTGTTTCCATCGGGTCGGGTGCTTGTGTTTGTCATTAAAATTGTGCTTTTTGGTGCAATATTTGTATGTGCCCATCCCCAAAATATGTTTGTAATGTCATATAGTCCTTATTTTTGAAAAAGCGTTGAACAAATTCTATTTTTTTTTGCCAAAAAAATGCCGTCATTTTTTGTCCGGAACACAGGCCGACTCAACATGATTATTTATGTACACTAACCTATGACCTAGCGAATGACGACACATTTTAAATATTACGGAGGACCATTCACGTCAGAATTTTACAGTAAACACTTCGCATATGCGCCAATTATTTTGTAAGGGGACGATGCGGATTAGTGTGGATATTTAACTCGCTAGTTACTATTCTGGTGTTACTCGTCAGTTATCCCGGGGGGGGGGGGGGGGGGGGGTCAGTGAACATACCAAGCGGGTACACATGCGCGTCCAAGCACCTCTGAAATGGACCCTAAATGACGTAAACCAGAACACTATTTTGATACCCCTAAATGGCGTAACACATGCAAACCCTACCCTATACGGCGTTACCAACACTCAATAATGCACCCCTAAATGGCGTAATATAATAATCGGCTCAAAATAATCTTAGTTCATAATCATTTGACATTCATACAGATATGCATGGGATATACAACTAAAGTAGGGAAATATTGAAGATTTTTTTCAACATTTTGCATGTTTATTGAAAAGTCACACATACAACAATTAGTACCCCTAAACGTCGATACCTCGATCCTGTAATGGATACCCTACAGAAAGACGTCGACGACGTCGTGTGGTGAAATCTGGACCCTTTTCGACGTGTTTTTTGGACGCGGATGCGTACCCGTTTTGTATGTTCGCTGACCTCCCGGGTCAGTTATGCTCTAAGAATTACATCGTTAGTAAGTAACGCTACAGTTAGAGCATAACTAATAGGGAGGTAGCTTACTGCTTACCTCCCTATTAAGTTACGCTAGTTTGGTGTACTCGGCCGTAAGAAAGCTTTAACTGGTGGTAAAAGTAACTATAACTTTTTTGAATGTGTGTCATTGGAATGCTCAGAATATCCGTAATAAAACATCAACTTGTTTTGACTTTGTAATTGACCACAATGTTGATATCAGGTGTCTCACCGAGATATGTCAAACATTCCTTTCTTAGTAAAAGTTATCGAGAAATATATTGTGAGCACTATTACCCATCACATGTTGGTGAACAACCTAGGCGAACCACTTCAATCAGCGTACCGGGCGGCACACAGCACAGAGACTGCACTACTTAGCGTTAAAAATGACATCTCTCTACCAACAACAAGGCGTGTTCATTGTGCTCCTGGATCTAAGTGCCGCTTTCGACACTATAAGTCACAGTGCACTCTTTGATAGAATGAAGAACGTTGGACTGACAGGCACTGCAAAGTGGATCGTCTCTTATTTCACCAGGCGAACCACAAGTGTAAATATCAATGGTACTCATTCCAAGAAATGTCGCTGAACTACGGATTGCCTAAGGGCTCCATATAGGACCATTATCTTTTACCATCTATACAATACCAATTGGAAGGATTATGATGATGTGCAGCTGCTACAGCTACTGGCGAAGTTTGATCCTTCTGATGGCTGTTCCGTTCAATCTGCTCTAGACTCACTTGCATTCACGAAATCAGCTTGTGGATGACAAGCAACTCATTGAAACTTAATAGCGATAAAACAGAGTTTGTCGTAGCCATTTCACCGCATAATAAACGCCGTTTGCCTCCTGTGACACTGACAATTGGTAATGAAATCATTCACCCATTTGAGACTGTGAGAAACCTAGGAGTTATATTTGATACCCATATGACTATGTCCAGGCAGGTTACTCTTTGCAGTAGTGTCGTATCATTCCATCTGATGAACATTTCGCGAATTCGTCGCTTTCTTGACTCCAACACAAGCAATGACATTGTCCGTTCCCTTGTTCTGTCCAGACTAGACTATGGGAATGCATTACTCATGGTTGCTAATGCTAAAGAAATTGCTTGTCTGCAAGTTCTGCAGAATTAGGCTGCGAAGCTAATCTTCCGTTTTGCAAAATAAGAACATGCTTCCCCACTTTTGATACAACTGCACTGGCTACCTGTGACGAAGCGAATCTACATTGTACTTCGAGACCATGCTCTACATTTACAAATGTCTCGCAGGTTTGGGTCCAGCTTACTTAACATCTGGCCTGACTCTGTACTCACCAGGGCGAGAGAGATTGGTATGCGCTCTGCATCCCTGCATACGATTTGTCTCGTCTAACAGAGCACAAAATTCATAACCAGACTCTTCCATCAGCTGCTGACAAAGCCATCCTCTATGCTGCGCAAACGGATGAAACAGCTTACCAGTTGCAGTCCGCAATTCATGCTCTGTTACCGTGTTTAAGAAAGCTCTCAAATATCACCTGTTTTCCCAAATCTGATTGCTTGCTTTAATCTTGTTTGATATTTCTCTGTTTTTGATGCCATGTAGATTTTCATGTATTTTTGTGTATAATTATATTTTTGCGCCGTGGTCTTTTAGAAATGGCGCGGTATAAAAACCTTTCGTATGTATGCACAAATCAATGACTTCTATACCTAGTGCAACTTTTCTGTTGCTATGCGCGGTCATTGAAATCGCCATAACTTTTAAAAGTATCCTTTCGATTTTGTTGAATGAGGTATCAAACTGCGGAGAAGAAATTTTCTCATTTAATGTATATCTCAGATTTTTGGTACCGATCATATATTTTGAATAAGCCAACCTCAAAGCACCTGGTCAGGGACTTTATGTGCTAGGTGTATACCACGGATGTCCCACATACATTAATGGGTTGTTAACTGCATCAAATCCATAATCATTACCATACCTACCTAAGATAATTTACATTCAAACATTTTCTGCGAATATCTTTGGAAAAAAATCAATATGAAAAATGGAAGAAAATTCACTTTTGCGAGGCAAAACTGTTTTTTGGATGTTAAGTTGACAAACATGTTACGGTGATCTGTCACGTTAATGTGGGAAGCTTGTAACATACTACCGTATCTATTGTGTGTTCGCCAAATTCAACCAGTGTCCGCAAAGATGAGACTCACGTGGTGGGCGAACCTGCCCATAGGGTTTCACACCACTAAATAACGTCTGGCCCTACCCCCTTTGAGGCAAAAGTCCAAAACCGGCCCGTTTCTATGCCGAAACGGGAGACCTATTGTAAATTACAGTTTAAAATTAGGGTATTTACTACAAGTTATGGCGAAATTAATATAGTGTGAATTTTGACAGACACATCAGCGTTCTTCAGGTCCAAAAAAATTGATGCAATGATGATTTTTTAATATTTTAACAGAGACATTTGTGTTCAGGTCATTTCCGGTATCTGACGCAATAATCTTAATCAACAATTGCGTGTGACCAGGAAAACTCAACTCGTACTTTTTGAAAAGGCTCTAGCTCAAAATTATGCCGGTTACCCCCCATATATGAGTTGTTGAGTTAGTAGTCATGGCTTTCATCTTCAAGTTGAAACCAAATTTCAAGTTACCAGTTTCTTATAACGTCAAGAAATATCCATTTTAAAAGTGTGCATTTCACGTGTAACCCTATGGGAGATGTATTTAGTGGTGTGCAACCTATACAGAGGGTCAAGGCGCTTTGACCTTCACCCCTGCATTGCTGTCTAAACTGACTTGCCGGCAATGATAACTAGACTTCTAGTTAAAATTGGTTCTAACACATATTATTACGGCCCGTACACTTCGTTCTCTTAGTATACACATCTGTTTCATCATGAAAGATCCGTCCGTTTGGTTAAATAAGCTACAATCTGACTAATTAAAGTCATTATCTAGTTTTTTTATCTTTTTTTTTTTTTTTTTTTTAAAGAAGAAAACCGTATATTCCCTGCCCAAAAAAGTTAATTTGAAAAAATATTATGTTTGATTAATGATTTTCTTTTCGAGATATCGACGATTATGTAAATTTTTCTCCATAGAGCTGTGTATAAATGCTCATTTTCTCCACCCCACTGTCTTTTAATGCAAGACCCTGCGACATTAGGACTTCTCGGACACGTGCCATAGACGTAAATGATTACTTTAAACGATTTAAAGTTTATCATGTTTATTTATCGAAATGGCTAAGATATGAGAGTCTAAATTTCGCTAATAGGAACAAAATTTGGAGAAAACCTTTTTTTCTTAAATATCAAAAATATAATTTTAAACGAATTACGCTCTAGTGAGAAGAAAAAAAGATTTGAATACAAGTTTTGCATACTTCCGTAAACTCCCCTCTCAGAACGGCGCGGGGTCTAACATGATCTAAATTGTATTTAAAAAGACATATTTGAAGCAAGAGTTGAACGTAAGCGGTGGGGGGGGGGGGGGGGGGGGGGCATAGGGTATATGGGGGGGGGGGGATAGGGCATGGGGGGGGGTGTAAATTGATTAAGCTGTGTCTACTGAATAGGTCAACCTCACAGAATGTCCTTGTAATTTCAATACTTCCATGCAAAATGTTTTACAACAAGTGATTAGCATAGTGCCGTATGCCTTTTTGACGAGGATCATGGTAACCAAAATCTACTTTTCTACTGACATAGCCAATATGGCGCACAATGTCTTTCACTGTTTTTTACCACTTTGAAGTCGTATATTTGATCAAAAATCATAACTATGCATTATGTAAAGTGCAAAAGATTAAGAAAATGAGGCAATAATAAAAAAAAGTGTTTCCTTCACAGAGGGTCAAGGCGCTTTGACCTTCACCCCTGCATTGCTGTCTAAACTGACTTGCCGGCAATGATAACTAGACTTCTAGTTAAAATTGGTTCTAACACATATTATTACGGCCCGTACACTTCGTTCTCTTAGTATACACATCTGTTTCATCATGAAAGATCCGTCCGTTTGGTTAAATAAGCTACAATCTGACTAATTAAAGTCATTATCTAGTTTTTTTATCTTTTTTTTTTTTTTTTTTTTTAAAGAAGAAAACCGTATATTCCCTGCCCAAAAAAGTTAATTTGAAAAAATATTATGTTTGATTAATGATTTTCTTTTCGAGATATCGACGATTATGTAAATTTTTCTCCATAGAGCTGTGTATAAATGCTCATTTTCTCCACCCCACTGTCTTTTAATGCAAGACCCTGCGACATTAGGACTTCTCGGACACGTGCCATAGACGTAAATGATTACTTTAAACGATTTAAAGTTTATCATGTTTATTTATCGAAATGGCTAAGATATGAGAGTCTAAATTTCGCTAATAGGAACAAAATTTGGAGAAAACCTTTTTTTCTTAAATATCAAAAATATAATTTTAAACGAATTACGCTCTAGTGAGAAGAAAAAAAGATTTGAATACAAGTTTTGCATACTTCCGTAAACTCCCCTCTCAGAACGGCGCGGGGTCTAACATGATCTAAATTGTATTTAAAAAGACATATTTGAAGCAAGAGTTGAACGTAAGCGGTGGGGGGGGGGGGGGGGGCATAGGGTATATGGGGGGGGGGGGATAGGGCATGGGGGGGGGGTGTAAATTGATTAAGCTGTGTCTACTGAATAGGTCAACCTCACAGAATGTCCTTGTAATTTCAATACTTCCATGCAAAATGTTTTACAACAAGTGATTAGCATAGTGCCGTATGCCTTTTTGACGAGGATCATGGTAACCAAAATCTACTTTTCTACTGACATAGCCAATATGGCGCACAATGTCTTTCACTGTTTTTTACCACTTTGAAGTCGTATATTTGATCAAAAATCATAACTATGCATTATGTAAAGTGCAAAAGATTAAGAAAATGAGGCAATAATAAAAAAAGTGTTTCCTTCAGGTTTCACACCACTAAATAACGTCTGGCCCTACCCCCTTTGAGGCAAAAGTCCAAAACCGGCCCGTTTCTATGCCGAAACGGGAGACCTATTGTAAATTACAGTTTAAAATTAGGGTATTTACTACAAGTTATGGCGAAATTAATATAGTGTGAATTTTGACAGACACATCAGCGTTCTTCAGGTCCAAAAAAATTGATGCAATGATGATTTTTTAATATTTTAACAGAGACATTTGTGTTCAGGTCATTTCCGGTATCTGACGCAATAATCTTAATCAACAATTGCGTGTGACCAGGAAAACTCAACTCGTACTTTTTGAAAAGGCTCTAGCTCAAAATTATGCCGGTTACCCCCCATATATGAGTTGTTGAGTTAGTAGTCATGGCTTTCATCTTCAAGTTGAAACCAAATTTCAAGTTACCAGTTTCTTATAACGTCAAGAAATATCCATTTTAAAAGTGTGCATTTCACGTGTAACCCTATGGGAGATGTATTTAGTGGTGTGCAACCATAGGGCGTTCACTCCCCGCTCTCCCCTATATTTTTCCATGGACAATATAATATAAAGAAGTTGCATTATATTCTTCTAAACATACCCCGGCCCCATTGAATAAAATATACTTGAATCACCATGTTGGTTCACCTTTAAGCTAAGGATAATCCCATTGTGCTCACATGCCCAATACAGCATGAAAGTACTAGCACTGGAAGCTGGCCAGCCCTCTGATTAAAGTCAGATTCATACTTGCCGCTCGACATTTTATTTCAATTTGATATAAAAACTAATGATATTTCTGATTTTTCAAATAAAAAGTTCAAATTTAGAAAAAGTTTACAATATTATGCTATCCCTAGAGCAGACTTTAGTTTTACAAATAAGCCATATGGGGGCTGAATGTCAACATGTGGCAAGACTGTACACTTCCTTTTGCCTTTTAGGAGTGGTTTCACACTTTTTGGAGTGATTTTCACTCTTTTCGGAATAATTTTCACTCTTTTGGAGTGATTGTCACTCGTTTGGAGTGATTTGAGTGAAAGTTTCCTCTTACATTTGGAGTGAGAGTTTAGGCCTTTTACATTTATATAGTATTATACTATTATAGTGCAATGTGCTCTAATAGAGAAAACGACATTTTATACAGGCAAGAACTAATGAAAGTGATTAAGAATATTATTTATCATTAATGTCATACCACAGTCAAGTTCATCGGATTCATCAGGACATAGATTCTTCCCATCACATCTTTGATATCCGTGTAAACATATCAGTGCCAATGAGCTATCTGTGCATGTAAACTCTCCTGGTTGACACGTAGCTATAACAAGACATTCAACAAATTAACAGAGTTGTATTTTTACTGATAATAATAAAAGCAAGTGTATTTTTAATGCTACACGATCTTAACTTCAGCTTGCAGCAGGCACGGGTGGGTGATTATTCAAGGCATGCATACAGTTGGTGTATGAGTTTAGTTAAATGTGCTTTAAACTACAACATACCTATGCTTACAATTATATATTTTTAGTGAGTTAGACGCGTGTTTAAGTTAAACAAATTTTCGAGAATTTAATGTTGTTAAACGATGTGTCTAAAGTAAATAATAAATAATAAATAAATAATAATGGCATTGCGCCGTCAATCTAGGGAAAACTATTCCGAGGCGCAAACATATAAAACAAAAATACAAATGAACATGAAAAATACATAAACAAGGATGATTTGCATATGTAATACAAAGAAATCAATTATAAACTGAGTCAAATAATCTTGTTTTTAACAAGTTCTTAAAAGATTCAAGTGAATCATAGCATCTTAAATTATAAGGTAGTGAGTTCCAGAGAGTTGGTGCAGCAACCGAAAATGCGCGATCTCCAAATGAAGAAGTAGGCAGTCCGTGGAACAACAAGTAAAAGTTTGTCAGATGACCGGAGAGTACGTTTTCGATGATATGGAACAAGAAGATTAGCAATATATGTTGGTGAAGTGCCATGCAAAGCTTTCCAAGTTAAAAGAAGAAGTTTAACATGAATCCTTTCGCGAACAGGAAGCCAGTGGAGATCTTTCAATATTGGAGTGATATGATCACATTTCCTTGTCTTTGTGAGAATGCGAGCAGCTGCATTTTGAGCAAGTTATAGTTTGTGAAGTAAGTCAGGCGCGGATACAGGGGGGCACGACGGGCCCGCACCCCCCCCCCCCCTCTACCAAAAAAAAAAAAAAAAAGGAAGAAAAAAGGAAGAAAAAAAAAGAAGACAAAAAGAAAAGAAAGAGAGGAAGAAGCTAGTAAGAGAGAGAGAGAGAGAGAGAGAGAGGGGGGGGGGGGCACATCATTCCTCAGACTCCCCCTGTTCGAGCTTTTAAATCATCTATACTTAAATCAAAAATATATCAGTATAATATATGCTCAACTTCTTCCGTGCATTGATAAAAAACAAAATATTTATTGGAAATGAAGAGGTGGCTTTTCGATAAAATGTTGGTCAAAAGTATACACCAGATCGTACCAAATGAGTTCGAAAATTGAAAAAAATTCTACTTCTGAGGGGGGCACATCCCCCCTCAGACTTCCCCCTGTTCGAGCTTTCAAATCATTTATACTTAAATAAAAAATATATTGGTATATAATATGCTCAACTTCTTTCATTGATAAAAAAAACAAAATATTTATTGGAAATGAAGAGGTGGCTTTTTGATAAAATGTTGGTCAAAAGTATACACCAGATCGCACCAAATGAGTTCGAAAATTGAAAAAAAAATTATACTTATGAGGGGGGCGGTGGAGGGCGGTGGTGCGCACCGCTTGGATGGTACCGGCAAAATTTCATTTTTTGGGCCCCCCCCCCCCCCCCTAAAATTTTCCTGGATCCGCCACTGAAGTAAGTGATCCGTGATGCCAAAAAGAAGAGAACTGCCATTGTCAATACGAGAAGTTATAAGAGCATGGACGATAGTAGCTGCGGTTTCAAATGTTAATATTTTCCTTATACTATTGACATTCCGTATATACACTGATTGGCATATCCGTCGAACTTGAACATCCATACATAGATTATTATCAAACACAATTCCTAAGTTCCGAGCAGATTTTATGATATGATATGATATGATTTTATTGGCACAAAATCGCGACCCGAAGGCCGAATTACATTGTACAGGAAAGTAAGGAATACATATAAAACAATTCAATACACAAATAGACAACATACTGGGCAGGGACATGGCAAACAACAAGGGACAAGGCCAAATACAGGATATGCTAAGCAAATTATGGGAGATCACTGTTGATCAACTTCACATAATAAGGAATGGGGCTTTCAGAAGCAAGAACAGAAGAAGTCAAAGTTAGACGCCTGTTTAGCTTTAGCTTTCCAGTTGCATAATCAATTAGGACCATTAATTATGATATTTCAAGTTAATACACTGATAATGCAATTAAAGGTAGATGACCCGATCACATTTTCGTAACACAGAACTATTTCAAACATACGGAGATTTTCATATCATATGAAAGCTCGTATTTTTCTCATCATCATACTGAAATTTGACGGCCTAAATCGGTATAATTACGGAGAAATCGATGAAATAACGTCGAATTACCGCGAATGGTGGTAAACCACCGATATAGTTTGTGTACTACTCAATGGGTACAGTTCACAGCATCTTGTGCGTCTAAAATAAGAACCATTAGAGCTATGCAACTCAAACTTTGGAACACGACTTTTCTAAGGATGACCTTTCATGTAGAATAGAAAACTTCAAGTTGAAAATCGGAACATCTACCTTTAATGTTGTCTCAATATACTAACAATTTGGCCATTTTGACATTTTTTGGCACCTACATCTTTTTGAGGTATGTTATAATTATTATAATAAGGATTTATATATCGCATTTCCAAAAAGACCAATGCGCTGTACAATGTATACATTATATAAAAGATATGCATTTAAAAAGTGATAAAAACCACTAAAAGACCAATATATATATATACAATAAATGTGTAAGAAAATAAGGCTGAATTATTCAACAGGGAACAGATGAGTTTTTAAAAGCTTTTTAAAACGTTTCACATTTGGGGCGGCACGCACAGAACTGGGTAGGTCATTCCACATTCTTGGTCCTAAAGCTGAAAATGATTTATCCCCCAATGATCTTTTAGTTGTGGGGATGGCAAGACGTGTAGGATCCAGAGATGACCTAAGCCCTTGACGGCCAGAGTTATAAACGTTTAGTAAAGCCTGTAAATAAATTGGTGATGAACCATTCACACAATTGTACACATGTACCAAGATCTCGAATTCAATCCTCTGCTGGATAGGCAACCAATGCAATTCCCGGAGCAATGGTTTCGCGCTAGTTCGTCTGCCGACATGGTAAACAAGACGCGCAGCGCGATTTTGCAGTCTTTGTAAACGCTTAGTCTCGGTCGCAGACAAACCGCCAAGCAATGAGTTGCCCTAGTCCAACCGGGAAAGAATCAAAGATTCATGTGCTAACATGATCTTTCATTGAAAGGCTACTGTCAAAAACGATGCCAAGGTTTTTAACAGTCTTTGATGAGACAATCACAGAGCCACCGATATTCAGATCACCTGAAGATCGAGTTTAGATACAGCATTTGCAAGTCTAGGTGCAACAATCACGAACAGTTCTGTTTTAGAATCATGTTTCAAATTTGAGTCACAGTTCATGGTCAATATTGCGCCACTACAGGCTGTCCCAAAATGATTAGTACCCATCGATGCCCAAAGTTCAATAATTTTTGTCATCATCAAAATCGATGGGATTAGGTCCGTTGTTTTAACATCATCTTTGTCATACTGTATTATTTATTAGGATTTTAGATCATGAATATCGGATTTATCAAACTCAAGATACACTCCATTATGTAAAACAAGGAGATTTCACCTTTTTGACAAAGTGCTAAAAATATTGTGTGCTATTACAGCTTGTTTAAAAGAAACTTGTGTATTCTCATAATCTCTTGTCTATTCAATATAATCTTGTGTGTCTTTCTGTTGTAACTGTTATTAGTTATGAGTCTTCAAATCATTAACGATTCTTCCCCTTAATTACATTTAACGGGTAAAAGAAGTTTGTCGCACTTGAGTGACCCCATGTATTGTTTTATTTGACAAGTATTTAATCTTAATGAAGTGGTATTTGGTGAATCACAAGTGGCTTATATTTCGTTTTCACATTGGAGAATGGATTTCGTGAGGTTAAACACTAAGGGAATATATCATTTTTAGCAAGTTTGTAGGAAATTGCATCCCCAATATGAAAAAGAAGTCTAAGCCACTGCTAATTACCCATGACCACGTCTTTACCTGTTTAAATGTCCCTCAAGTTTAGACTAAAAACTAGCTCATTATAGAAACAAAGCTTGTGGTCGCTCATGCGTGACGATCCATTTTTACTCTTCAAATTGAATCAAAATGAAGAAGTATTAATGTTTTGAACAACAATATGATACAACAGCAGTTTGAAATAGAAAGGAACCACATATATTAGCAGACAAGATATTAAGAGAATGCATTAGTTTCTTTCAAACAAGCTGTTTAAAAACACATTTTTTTGCACTTTGCCAAAAAGGTGAAATCACCATGTCTTACACAATGGAGTGTAACTTCATTAAAATAAGTCCGATATTTTTATGATCTAAAATTCTAATGGAAGGGTACATTATAGAAAATATGGTAGAAAAACAACGGATCTAATTTCATTGATTTTGATGATGAAACAAATTATTGAACTTTGGGCATCGATGGGTACTAATCATTTTGGGACAGCCTGTATACTAATTCAAATATACATGATTAAATTTAAGAATTGTAGACAAACACGCTGTTAATGTTAGCACCATGTACATTAATTATAATGCTTTCCGAGATCAAGTTAGAAGCAAGAGGCATCTTAATGTGTAATAACTTACTGTTAGGCGGTGACCAGACAATGTCAAACGAAAATCCTTTTAGGCCACCAATGTTCCAGACATCGGATTCAAAATGGACGGTCAGTTTGCTAGTTTTCGCGGTAATTGAACTAGGTCCGCTTGAACCAGTTAGAGACATGATGGTTCTTTGAGCATTCTTGATGTAGACGACATCATTTCCAAAGTTCATGTCGAAATCCACGACTGTTATAGTGAGATATCTCGCATCATTTGAACGTATTACCCAAGAGCAGTCGCTATTGACGGGGTATGGTTGTGGATATCTTGGAGACGTTAATGAAATACTTTCATTCTGGGTCAATTGCAATCTGCGATTGCCGCACACATCTGAGAATTAATTCACATATTAGATGATTAAATCAGGCTCAGGAAGAAAAAACACCGAAGAGGGATATTACACATTAATTCAGTGAATGTTTATGGATTTAATAATAAGAACTTCTTTCTATATGATTGTGAAATATAACCTTTTCAATTCAACTTATTCAACACATATCAAACGCAGTGGCGGCATCAGCATACATTTTATTGTGGATGGGGAGCAATCGGGGGGGGGGGGGGGGGGGTGAAGAAACATCTGGCTGAAAGCGAACATAATATGAGTTAAAATCCGAGCAGCGCGAGTAAACTCAGGTTTTAAAGGTCAACATTGCCTGTAAATAGCATAATTTAGATATTTAAGTTCAATTATTGAAGCCAAGGGCGGGCTTGAACTGACTGCATGGCTGATAAGTGTGTGTGGGGAGGGGGGGGGGGGGGGGGGGGGGGGTTGCCAAGGATCATAACTAGTGGATATTGTGCCTCCCCTGATCAAAGTTCCTTTAGTATACCCTACCACTGCATGTCTTCAATGTGGGCTTTTAAAGAACGACCCATACACTTACACAGGGAGGATTACAAATGGTAGGGTATTCTAAAGCTTACCCCCGCATCCAAGCTCATCAGAACCATGCAGGCATTGGTCTACGTTGTCACACAGCAACGACATATTTAAGCATCCGTAACCAGACTGGCATAAAAATTCGTTTTCAAGACACTGAACTGAAATGTACAATAATGATTTAAAACACAACTTTATTATGATGACCCCAAAACCCATAAAAACAATTCAGATTCGAGGAAAATTAAATTTGCTGAAATATTTAGAAAATCAAAAGCAGTGGATTCTAACAAAAAATACTACGTAACGTTCTAAATATAATTTATTTGATTACTAACAACAGTGTTGGCAACGCGTTGACATTAAAATGTGACATATTATTAGGCTTAATTAGGGTATTGGAAAATGATGCAAGATTTCCTTAAAGTATTTTGGTGAAATTAAACTGTTAGTTTTAGCATTATTGTCTCGATTTTATTCCACTAAATTGTAGTTGCGAAATTGACGTGGCAATTTTAGCAACGTAGGTTACAGAACATAAGTTACAATTACCATTACTTAACACTCCACAAGTATAATGAATGTCCACTGACGTGGCTGATGAAGTACATATACTTTGACTAAGGGTACTCATTTTATGTTACCCAGAATCTCAATACCGTGTGCTCTGCTTGTTAAAGTCTGATTACGTATGTATGTTACATTCCTTACCCCGGATGTAATTATTGACTTTTTCCCTTGTAATGAATATAAGAGGACCTGACGTTTCGATTGTAACAGAATCTTTATCGAAGGGAAAATGAGAGAATACAACTTACACAATAACAGACAGGGGAACAATGGGCAGGAAATGAGACAAAAGATAATGTAAAAGTGACACATGGATTAAAAGGGGATGGGTTATCAAACTTGACATCTGATTGATTAAGTGGATAATGTAACACAAGGATGACATAGACAAAAGGGAGATAAAAAAGGCAAAAAGGCAAATGGGATTAAAAACATAACAATGGTGAGTAAAATGCTTAATGGTGATGACTAAAAATAGAGATGGAAATGTGAAATAACTGAGGGAATACATAAATAAACAAGACAACACAAGGTGGGAATGGGTTTATGGCAACAAATAATGGAAATGCACTGAAACGAGTAATGAAAACTAATGTGCATAGGAGACAAATAAAAACTGAAAACATAGTATCACATACAAACAAGTAGTAAAAAAATGAAAAATAAAACAAAGTAAAACAAATGGGTAAATAATGATAGGGATAAGGGGAGACGTCAAAACTCGACCGCCCGTTGACCGCCGGTTACGGTAGGTTCCGCCCGGTTCTTTCAGGTCAAATGTTTTACTGGTATATGAATATTCACGCATGCAACACTGAACAACTGCCGGTTTACTTAATGCTGTAACCGGACCAATTTACACTATCAATCTGTTACTTTGCGGTCATAATAGCTCTCTCTATAATCGTTCTATAAAAATAACCATTCATAGACTTTCGGTATTGATTTAAAAAAGTTAATTGAGCTATAAACAGATTGAAAAAGCCAACCCCAGCGAAAGCAATAGCTGCATTGTACTGGTTGTCAACTGAGACTTTTATTGCTCACGCGTGTGACGAGGCACTTTCAACCGGTCGTGTTCACCAGAGTGTAACGATTTGACCTCATTATGTGTGTATATTATAACAGACGACACGTTTTGTGAGAACCGGGCGGAACCGCCCGTAACCGGCGGTCAACGGGCGGTCGAGTTTTGACGTGATCCCTAAGTGATAAGTTAATCAGATACAAAATAATGAAGGGGAGGGGGGGGGGGGTGAGTCTAATCATTCCCTTCTTGGATGTTAAGACCGTGGGGCTGGATGGTGAGAAGACGCTTCATCCAAAGCTTCTCTCTACTGAGACGTACCACTGCTGAACGGCTACCTAAAGATTTAATGCCCTGTAAGATCATATCAGACATTGTGTGGTTTGGAAGGTTGAAGTGTTGCTTATAAAAGTGAGTTAATGGTTCAAATGTGGGGGTGGGGGGGGGGGGGAGAATCAGTCTCCGCTTGTAACGGGGATCGAGCCCGGACCGCGTGAGCGCAATTCGGACACTCTACCGACTCAACTTTAGGCCTACGGGTCAGCAAACAAATCGCGATTTCACTGGAGATTGGCACGAGATCAAACAGGGCGAAAGCGCGGTACCATATTGTAGCATAGGGATGTGTAGTGTTTAGGCGGGTTAAGGCCCTGTCACACCATAGCGTATGGCCTGAACGTGGCCTAAACGTGGCCTGAACGTATGCCGACGTATTCAAAAAATAGCTCGAAAATTGTCCAGGAGTCCAAAAACGTCCAAGAACGTCCAACTTCCCAACGAATTGCGTCGACATCGATGATGGAATGGACGTATCCATAGCGTATCCATGGCGTATTAAACGTATACATAGCGTATGACTAACGTATTGATAGCGTATCACTAACTTATAACAAACTTATGACAGCATATTACAGCGTATGCGATCGGCGAGCGTATGACCAACGTATGCTTAACGTATTCGTAGCGTATGTCTGCCGTGTTCGACGTATCCTCAGCGTATCCTCGGCGTACAACGAACACGTAACTTATGCCGCTGCAGAAATTGAGTTTCGTACACGGCGGGACAAGTGTTGCCAGTTCAAGTAAACGCAGCCTAGATGATAACTATTATAATATCTAGATGGGTAAATCTATAGGCCCAACCTATAACTTACAACGAGTAACGTACCTCTAACGTATGTCAGCGTATGTCAACGTATGTCTAACGTATGTCAGCGTTTGTAAACGTATATATGTATAACGTACCACGAACCTATCGGGAACTTATGCAGAACGTAAGTTAAGCACACGTTGAGTACATCGAGAAATTTTAAACATGCTCAATAATTTTTTCAAGGGCTCGACGTGTTCCAAATGTTCACAACGTATCACAGCGTGCTCTTAACGTAAACGACGTATCCCCAACTTACCCCTAACTTATATCAGCGTACACCAACGTACACCAACGTATTTTTGATATTTTCGCATACGTTGGCATACGTTCAGGCGATACGCCATGGTGTGACAGAGCCTTTATGGTGTGACAGGGCCTTTAATACGCTACGAATTGTCTGCCGTGTTCGACGTATCGTCAGCGTATCCTCGACGTACAACGAACACGTGGCTTATTATGCCGCTGTAGTACGTATAATACACCTATCAGTTGTAAGACGCACTATACGACCCCCGGGAGTGGTGCGTCACTTTACCGAGGTGCGTCAACTTCTCATGTACCATGACGCACCCTGTGTCAAAAAACGACGGACTATTGCCATCCAAATACCCACCCTCAGTCAATTTTTGGACGCACCATTAGTGGATTCTGACGGACCATGACGACGCACCCCGTCGTCAGATATCGTTGACTAAACTGGATAAAATACGATGACTACTGAAAATGAAACTACCTTTGATTCACGGAGCATCTGCCCTTATTCGATGTTGTCAACCCTGGCCCTCGAATAATTATATAGACCCCGGACCGGGACCGGGATGGACGGAACCAATGCACAATAATGTCTGACTGGTCTAAAATTCATAAAGTATTTAACTGATAATCATAAACGTCAGGATGAGGATGAAACAATTTCGAGAACATTTCCCATTCTGCTTCGACCCGTTCAGTGGCGTAACTAGGAGGTAGGGTGGGGTGGGGTGGGGGTGGGGGAATCCTTCATCCCTTGTTATACATGTAGGCTTGCGCCTATTTACAATAAACGGGAGGTAAGTAGAAAATTCTCGAAAGTGTATTTTAACCAAAATTGGGTTCTCGAAAGTGTATTTAAACATTTGAACTTCGGATTGGAATTACACCAGCCAGCAGGCAGGTCACGCTGCGTGTCAGGTTTTGTTATACGCAAGAAAACAATGGAGTCTCAGTGACTACAATATTTGCTAGAAATAGCTTCGGAAAATGGTCTATTTGGGCTTCTCAAAAATTGAGAAACGTGTTAAAAATCATGTAGAATTTTAGACGGGGTCATTAGCGTCTGCAGAACGGTAAAATGTATAGTATTAAACACGTTTTGTGGCAAAATTTATGTCATCAATGTTAGAAAAATTACGTTTTGAAAATCTGTGGTCTTCGAAATTATAGGAATCCTAACTCATTCTAAACCTCACCAAATCATGAAATGAACCCTCGTCCCCAAAAGGCGGCACATACACGTATACCGCTATTGTGATAAGTCCCCGGGGCTACCCCCCCCCCCCCCCCCCCACCATGATGCCTCCCAAATGAAATTACAAACTCGATGTAAACCTTTGTATAATAAAACAAATAGTCA
The DNA here is from genome assembly GCA_035610835.1 of Ophiura sarsii. Classification (NCBI taxonomy): domain Eukaryota; kingdom Metazoa; phylum Echinodermata; class Ophiuroidea; order Amphilepidida; family Ophiuridae; genus Ophiura; species Ophiura sarsii. The sequence continues at coordinate 7,784 of JAYJML010000362.1, read as the reverse complement.
GATATACCCCTCCCTGATGACCCCCACATGCGATGCCCTAAATTTGATTACATTTGCATGGACAACACGGGTGATTACGAGTACTTCCCCCGGTAGTATAGTCTCGGGTCAAGACTGCTGTATACTCCATCCATCGGCATCGATAGCAAGCGACTGCGCGGAGCAATTGGCGATGATCGAGTGATTTCAGGCATTTTAGAACATGCGGTATAAAACATCGGAGTGATGTTTGAGGTTCTAATGTTATACCCACAACACACTCCAAAGGTTATTCTTAATATGAAAATGTCGACCCCTATATTTTTTGAAACTTTGAGATATCTGTGAAATAGATTATGATAATGCATCAAGAAGTTATCCACAAACATCTTAACATGAGGTCATGAAGATATATTAAATAACTTCTGGCTTTACTACAGTCGAGATGTGTGTGTAAAACTTATGATATTCTCATGTCTATTTTCCTTAAACAGGTATGTACGTGATTTATGATATTTATGTATGTATTACCTTTTATCAATCTTAAGATACAGGTTGTTTTATATTTAACCTGCTTGAGGTACAAGGTACTAAAAGAGATATTTTGGGAACTTTACATACAGCGAGCAGAGAGAGTGAAAACCTTAGTCAAGACTTTAATTTTTCGATATATGCTAATTTTCAGGTAAGACCAAAAGTGTTCCAAATTGAGAATTTGTTTCAGTAACTTAAGATCATGAGAATGATTATATGTTGTATTTAAGCTAATTAGAAAACCAAGTAGCAATAGTTTCTAATTAGATATAGTAATCAAAGTAACTGTTAAATCGGGAAGCACTGATACATGTTGTAAGTAACAGGTGCCACGTAGAGTGTGTGTGTAATTGGGAGTATTTAAGCACCCAAACCACAATTTTGGGCTCACAAGCTAAACAATATGTGTATTCCGCTAGCGTGTACTAGTAGTTTAGTGAAGGGAATCAGTGTTGCCATTATTTACACCCAACATTTAGTATTTTTGCACCCAAAGAAAGCCAATGTCCTTTCTTGGAATGAGCCTATTGTCTAGGTATAGTAATAATATTGCTAGAGAAATCTTCCCTATATAGAAATTGGTTTTATACGTTCTGAAACTATGGAGATAAGGATTGAAACAATTGATAATCAAGGTCAATCAAACTTGAAATATCAAGCTCATGAAAAAGAAGTGTATAAAAGTATATAATATGTTGGATGAATTCGTGTATGGATTTAACAATAGTTTGTCTTCAAACAATTAAATAGGTTTATCCTAAGGTCTAATTATATATTATGAAATGTAATAGATTAAGAAAGTAGTTTTAGAATATGGTTATTATTATTATTAACAAATAATATTTACACTGAATTCATGTATCGCCCAACCAATTGCTGATTTCACTCTATGAAATCCATTGTAAGTTAGGTGTAAACCGAACTAGCTCTAATATACTCTCACTCTTCAGTGCAAAGTCAGTCCAATAGTGCAAGTGTTATGTATTGGGTATTAGGCTATGACACTGGTTTGTAGATTACCAGGCCAGGCATACCATGCTGATGAACTCTGTAACCTCAGGGTTTAGCCCCGAGCTCAAGATTTGGCCATAAATGGAAATTAAACCTTGTGACTATACGGTTGAAAATACATATGTTTTAATATACTTTTGACTTACAGACCTAACTGCATTGTAAATTGATGTTTTCCAAGTTGCTAAAGTAACATAATTAATACAAAGACAATGTGTTTAGGTGTATGCCAATCAAATCCTAATTAAACAATCCAATCGTTTAATTATAGTAAAAGACATTTATTGCGGGACAGAATAACTAAATTAATATCTGTATATCGGTTGAGTTGATAAACAACATTATTATTGTTTAGACCACAGTGTTGGTAAAAGAAGGCCAAAATAATAATATGTCTTGTTTCATGGATATATTTTGGGATAGTTTTATCAGGTTTAACAGGGTTAATTAATTAAGAATGTCGTTTCACTAAATAAGTATCTTCAGATTAATAAATGAGTAAATATGCAGTCAGATGCCAATGTAAATAATGATAATATTAATTGAAAGATACATCGTATAAAGATTTATTAAATAACTTCTGGCTTTACTACAGTCGAGATGTGTGTGTAAAACTTATGATATTCTCATGTCTATTTTCCTTAAACAGAGACCCTGGCCCCGTAACACTAAAGTGGAGCCTGTTGGCGATATCAAGGAGTTATGTGGCATATTAGGCCTATCATAGCGTATATTTAAAGGTCGTATTTTGTTGTTCGCAAACAAATGTACACTGTGACGCACCCATGTAAAGTGACGGACCTTTACGCACCCTCTGTCATTTTTTTGACGGACCAAAGGCTGCCACTGACGTACCCTACGTCAAGAATTATTGGTAAACGACGCACCCACGACGCACCTCTCCCGGGGGTCGTATAGTGCGTCTTACAACTGATAGGTGTATAAATACCGCGCCGAGCTCACACAACATCATTCCCGCGAACCCATCATATATTCAAACCCTCCTTAAGTTCCCAAAACGCCGAATGCTCGCTAGCTGTACGGTACATACGCTAGCTGTACGGTAGCCCTGTCACACCATAGCGTATGGCCTGAACGTGGCCTGAACGTATGCCGACGTATTCAAAAAATAGCTCAAAAATTGCCAGAGTCCGAGAACGTCCAACCAACGAATTGCGTCAACATCGGTGATGGAATGGACGTATCCATAGTGTATTAAACGCATACATAGCGTATGACTAACGTATTGATAGCGTATCACTAACTTATAACAAACTTATGACAGCGTATCACAGCGTATGCGATCGGCGAGCGTATGACCAACGTATTCGTAGCGTATGTCTGCCGTGCTCGACGTATCCTCAGCGTATCCTCGGCGTACAACAAAAACGTGACTTATGCCGTTGCAGAAATTGAGTTTCGTACACGGCGGGACAAGTGTTGCCAGTTCAAGTAAACGCAGCCTAGATGATAACTATTAAAATATCTAGAAGGGTAAATCTATATGTCCAACCTACAACTTGCCCTTAGATGCCACCCCGTAAAACACCAATAAGACAAACACGAGATAGGAATTTGCAGGACTGGGCTGAGACCATATTGGAACAGTTTTATTGTAGAACATACCCAATTTATATGGGTTATGACGACGACATACTCATCAAATATCACCACGACTTTAATATGACATTTACACATTAATTTATAACATTTACTACTATGGACAACAAGATATACGAAGACGAGGTAGACATGACATATACAAGGAACACAACGGTGTACACGACGAACACAAGGTTGACATGACAGAAATAGCTGCCGGAGGGAGCCGGGGCGAAAACATTTCCCATGAGCCCAGCAACGGAAGACTCAGTCACCGCAATCAGTGGTGACGCGGAAAATGCCCCCGCCCGACTCCGCCCGACCCCCACTTCACGCCTTACAAGGGACCGACTATAAGAGGGATCTCATTGCGGCAAGCAGGCAGGGGGTGTGGAAGGATGAAGGACCAATCAGGACCCCCCCCCCCTCCAACATAGCACATGAGGGATACCTCCCAACTCCCCCTAACCTAACCAGCACCAGGGGCCAAACAGTATACCTGATGACCTCCTCCATCCCCAGAGGCAAGCACAAAGGGTGGGTGGGAGGGAAATTTACCAACTAGCCCTGATGATCTCAACCGAAAATGTGACAAGCAAAGCGCAACCGAAATAAACCGCGAAAGAATAGAGAGCCTTTGATTGGCTGGTGTCACAACCAGACGACTATACACCTCGGTACACAGCCACGCATGGGCAGTCAACCGCATATGGCGAGTTGGTTGATAAAGGAGGCGATTTAAATTACAATGTTCTCAATTCATCCCCAAAAAGTGTGACCAACCGAAAGTACAGGGTGTCCCAAAAGGCAAATTTTGCATTCGCCAGACAAGCTGTCAAATGCATACTTAAGACGATTAACGTACCTCTAACGTATGTCAGCGTATGTCTAACGTATGTCAGCGTTTGTAAACGTATGTCTAACGTACCACGAACCTATCGGGAACTTATGCAGAACGTAAATTAAGCACACGTTGAGTACGTCGAGAAATTTTGAACATGTTCAATAATTTTTCGCGGGCTCGACGTGTTCCAACTTTTCACAACGTATCACAGCGTGCTCTTAACGTATACGACGTATTCAAAACTTACCCCTAACTTGTATCAACGTACACCAACGTACGCCAACGTACGCCAACGTATTTTTCGATATTTCGCATACGTTGTTATACGTTCAGGCGATACGCCATGGTGTGACAGGGCTACCGTACAGCTAGCACGCATTCGGCGTTTTGGGAACTTATGGAGGGTTTGAGTATATAAATGGGTCCCTTGAGTATCTCATCCTCACTTCTTCATGGTCTTTCTTGACCTTCTTCGACTTTTTCCTCCTCCTCGGCCTCGGCCCCTGGTTGCTTGCTTCTTCTTGGGAGTCATGTTAACTGCTTGATGACATCGGCGGGAATGATGTAATGTGAGATCGGCGCGGTATTTATACGTGCTACAGCGGCATAATAAGCCACGTGTTCGTTGTACGTCGAGGATACGCTGACGATACGTTGAACACGGCAGACATACGCTACGAATACGTTAAGTATACGTTAAGCATACGTTAGTCATACGCTCGCATACGCTGTGATACGCTGTGATACGCTGTCATAAGTATGTTATAAGTTAGTGATACGCTATCAATACGTTAGTCATACGCTATGTATACGTTCAATACGCTATGGATATGCTCTGGATACGTGACAGGGTCTTACACGATCGCCCAGCATAAGGTGAATACGTGAGAATACGTCGAAACTCGTTGGAAATACGTCAGGCATACGTTAGACATACGGCACATATACGTTTTCAACTCGTTATCACTACGTTGGCTGTACGTTTCCCCCAGCCTACGTTCATCAACGTATACAAACCTACGAGTAACGTACGAGTAACGTACCACTAACGTATGTCAGCGTATGTCAACGTATATTTAACGTACCACAAACTTACCGAGAACCTATGCAGAACGTATTAAGCACACGTTGAGTACGTCGAGAAATTTTGAGCATGCTCAATATTTTTTCGTGGTCCAAATTGTCACAGCGTTTCACAGCGTGCTCTTAACGTAAACGACGTATCCCCAACGTACCCCTAACTTATATCAGCGTACGCCAACGTACTTTTCGATATTTCGCATACGTTGGCATACGTTGAGGCGGTACGTTATGGTGTGACAGGGCCTTTAGGTTTAACAGAACATGCAACAAAAGATGTGTTTTAACAGACCATTTGTGTCACTGGCATACAGTTGTATTACAAATCCCCACCATCTACCAGCCGGTGTTGTTAATTCCATCCAGATAGTTAAATAATTCATTATAAGTGTAGTTGGAGCTGTTTGACCCGTCAGCTGGCTAACCATCGTACTGTTTGATACGCTGTGACCATGACCTATTTTTAGATAATCCCAATTAATGTTAAGGTCGAAGCGCACAAATTCTAGTACGATACAGCTTCCGTCGTCTGCTGTAATATGCCATGTGCAATGAAGGTTTTGTGCGTAGAAATACGGATATGCCGGTATCGTCTGAATCACGGTACTTTCATGTGTACTAACGCTGACATTTCCTGAACTACAATATTCTGTCAAATTCAAAAATAGAAATTGTAAGACAGAGCACGGGAACACGGTCTACTATTGTGTGTGTTTTAACACTTTAAGATTTGTTCGCCTAAACTGGACATACATGTAGTACTGTATTCTATACAAGTTTATACGAGTATGTTTAGCTTGGTCACTGTTGATTATAAAAGGTGGAAATGTTAAATTAGATGAACTTTTTCTGTTTCATATAATCACCAGTTTTACGGCGTATCAAATATAAATGTTGCAATTATGTTATGATTTTGAATATTTATCTAGGGCTAAAATGAATTACTGACTAACTCACCACAATTGAATTCATCGGAACCATCGATACAGTCTTCACACGCATCACACACAAGATATATATCTAAACATACATTGGTAGATATACACTTGAACTCCCATTCATTGCAGGTAACTGTTAAATTAAGTAAAAACAACGATAAGCTGTTTAAAATGCAAGCAATATAGTGTCATCCTCATTAAACATGATGAACGTCTTACCAAGCGCACGGTGTCCTACGAAGATATTTTGATTTTGATTTGCTTATACCAAATAAGTGTCTGCGTAACTCGTAACCCACATATTTAAAGATATTAAGATAAAAGAAGACGTGAAAATAAACGTATTCGTACCGTTTTGATGAGTTCTTTCCAGTCGGATGAAGAAGTTGTTGGAATCGGATATATCGTTATTGGATTTGAAATGTACCCACATAAGATGATGTTGTACAATCACAGAAGTGGGAGGTCTACATTGGTTCTTGCTTATAGTATTTTTTCGGCGTATAACACGAGTCACACCAATTGAAAGGTAGTCCCCTACTCTCAGAGTTAAGTCAAGATATGTGATGACAAATCTGCCGTCATCGTCTGCTGCAGATACAAACCACTTACACACAGTATATGGTTCAAAGTAGTCAGGATAGTTTGGTGATGTCAGGTATGTAACTTCGTCTACTGCCATAGTAAATGACTCACGACCACACGTGTCTGCTGATAGAATATACATTTTAAAAATGCAGCGTGATTGAATTATACCTGTATTCAATTTGTACATCTTAAGGTCAAAATGTTCATTACGATTCCATCCCCTTAAAAGTTTGAGATTATCCTAACCCCGATTCGCCAGCTTTTCAATGGTAATAAATCATCCCCCTCCTACCCTATTTCTCAGATTTATTTCACACTACCTGTTTATTGCCAGGGCACTTGCTATCCTACCATCGCTCAAGCACGGCCCAAGGCTCTAGGCTTGGTATCATTTCTTGTATATTTTGCTGGTGGAACTAGAAGCTTTAAAGCGTGACTTTTGAAAGTGATTGTGTAACAAATTCAAACTTTAAATTAAATTTATTCAGCATAATGAGTATGAACAAAAATAATACAATACGAGGGAGAGGCTAGGAGCCCCAGTGGAAACCCTGATAGACAGGCTTATTTAAAGGGGACTCTTGACACAAAAATAGAATAGCAAATAGAGCACTTTAATGACGGGAGAACAGAAAAACACGAAACAAGATCGTACAGAACAGCACCAAAACAAAGGGCGGGAGGAGAGAGGAAAAGAATGAAAATAGAGGAAGATGAGAAGAAAAGAAGAGGAGCGAACAAAGTTCGTGTATTGCTTAGAGAAAGAGGGGTGTGTGTGGTGTGTATCATAGATAGTAATGTAGGATTTTTCTCGCGAAGTGAGTATTTGACTATTTCAGATTATGAAACAAACCAGTACTGGTACATGTTCATTACGCTCGTTGCAGAGATCAACTTATTTTCTAGTGTGTGCTTGGTGTACACTTGGTTTTATTTATTCACGCGGGGGTTCACAAAGGCCACCCACACTATAACGCACAATCCTATCAACCAATCATAACAGCTGAAGTATAACTATTTCCAATTATCTATACGCTGCCCCTGACAATTTTGCAAGCATATACCATGTATACCATACCATGCAAGGAACAACTTACTCACATGTGTTTGCGCACGTATAGTCCCGTCACTCACCACGGTATAAACTTATCAGTGGGGGATCAACGGGTCATGTGAGATTTGAGTTAGGGACCGTTCATTATTTATGG